>OU015490.1:135711801-135761801 GCA_907164885.2 Dolomedes plantarius | reverse complement strand
TGGCCACCCAAATTGCAACACCAAGAAAGAGAAGAGATATCACAACAAAATTTATTTTGTAGATAACATGTTGACCAAGTATCAAATGATTAAATTTATAGAGTTCTGTGAAGTGTGGTTCCTGCCAAAATCAGTAGCCAGAGTAGCTGCCATTGTTGGAGATCACCGCTGCCACACGCCTCGGCATTGATTCAAAGAGACTTTGGATGCGTTCTTGGGGTACAGCAGATCAAGCAGCTTCCACGCGTTGCCAAAGTTGATCTGCTGTGGCAGCTGGGGATGGAATCTGGGTCAATCGTAGAGAAACCATGGACCACATGTTTTCTATCGGTGAAAGATCCGGAAAGCGACGCGGCCAGGGAAGCAATTCAATCTGGCGATTGACGAAGAACCGTTGGACAATGCGTGCCACGTGTGGTCACCCATTATCCTGTTGAAATATGGCTGTGGGCAAGCCCTGAAGGTAAGGAAGGACAACTGGCTCCAACACCTCGGAGATGTAGCTCTGGCTGATTAAAGTACCGGCAATGCGTACTAGAGGTGTGCGAGAGTGATATCCAATACCGCCCTATACCATAATACCCGGTACAGGACCAGTGTGGCGGTGCATAACGCAGCTGTTCAGCATCCTCTCTTCACGGTGTCTCCAGACTCGAATGCGACCATCGTGGTGTTGCAGACAGAAGCGTGACTAATCAGTAAAGGCAATTTCATTCCATTCTGCCCTCCACATCCTTCTGTCATCGCACCATTGGCGGCGGAGACGTCTGTGGTTCTGCGTCAAGGGTAGACAAAGCAATGGACGTCTTGCGGACAGACCACTCTGCTGTAAACGGCGTCGAATGGTACGCGCAGACACTGGATGATGCGTTACAGACTGCATGTGCTGTGCTATGGTTCGTGATGTGACTCAGCGATCCGTCACTGCCATGCGCAGAATTTGCCTCTCATCACATGAAGTGGTGCGCTGAGGTGGATGCGATCGAACACGGCGGTCCGTCGTACCCTCCTGCATCCAACGATCACATATCCGCATTACAGTTGTTTGGTTTCGTCCAACACGAATACCGATTTCCCTGAAAGATAATCCACAATCTCGGTAGGCCACTATCGTTCCTCTGTCGAACTCGGATACTTGATCAAAACATGATCGCTGTTTTCGACAGGGCATAATTGATCGTTTTTTTTTGAAAAAACCAAAAGAAAAACACAATTGCCGAACTTGAAATCGTCGAAATCTCCCAGCCTCAAATAGCGTTTGAAGTGGCGCCACAGGGGTTCGTGATGTGCGTCTGCGCTGAAATTCTAATCATTTGCATATCTCACCTCCGCTAATGCATGTTGTAAATTTCATGTTATTTGCATGTTTCCTTCAGTGTGTTGCATTTACAGTGGCCAGCAGTGTATAATCATGTGTATTTTCTTATAGGTCTAGAAATTAAGTTGTATTTTTAAAATTATAAAAATAATTTTAATGAAAGATAATTAACATACATTAAAGAGAATTTTATGGTAAATTATCTAATATATGTATTTATAAGTGTATGTGTCCCTGTCCCAAAACCTAAATTTCGGCTATAAGAATCAACCGCTTATAAGAATCAAAAACAGAAATAACAAACGTGATTTTTATAAGCGGAAATCACTGTATATATATATAAAATATAATATATATATATATATATATATATATATATATATATATATATCTTTGTGTGTGTTTTTTTTTCTATTTTCAGCAATTCCGGATGCAACCACCCATGATAGTAAATTTTCTACTCGTTGCTCGGTTGAACGTGAAATGTGTACTCGTAGGGGCCGAAGCAGTTGCGTTAAGTTTCCTGTCATATGGTGGCTTTTGTGAATTGGATCCTTCAGAGCGTGCAAGCAATATATATATATATATATATATCCATTTCCTACCGTTAACAAGACACGTACGGTCTTACATTTCCGTACATTCTTATTTCCAGAAGACACGTCCAACTAGGAATCCTTGAGATAATGGGCGTAGAATTGCAGTGCCAGGAATCTTCTCCCTTCCGCGGCTGCGGTCACGCAACGGAGGTTGACACGTGTTCATAGGCAGACGACATTCAGCCACGCCGATCGTGGCCCTCTCCCCGGACACCCCTGGATAATTAATTCTCAATTCGTTGCTCGGTCGAACGTGAAATCTGTATAATTAAGGTCGGAGTAGTTGACTCCTCAGGGTTCTATGATAATATTTCGGAAGACTATTGTGAATTGGATCCTAGAGAGCACCTTGCAAAGAATACACACAGATACACACACACACTTATATATATATATATATATATATATATATATATATACAGTGGATTCACGGTCTGTCGTTTTTCGGATCATCATTTTCCCGTATATATCGTTTATTTCACCCTGTCCTGACAATCATATTGCTCTTTATGTTCCCGCATCTATCGTTTTTCCGCATTTATCGTTCAGTTAGCCGGTCGCTTGAAATACGATAGATCGAGATTCCACTGCATATATATATGTATATATATATATATATATATATATATATATATATATATATATATATATATATATATATATATATATATATATATATATATATGTATATATATATATATATATATATATATATATATATATATATATATATATATATATATATCTGTGTGTGTGTGTGTGTGTGTGCCTGTGTCTGTGTATCTGTGTGTCTGTGTGTGAGCGTTTGTAATAATAACGCCCCACTATTATTAATTGTCCTAATTTAACGATCATTCTAAATTATCCTTTTTTCAACCTCACTAAAGCACAGCCCTATTTCAAGAAGGAAATAACCGAATATTCTATTCAATTCAATGCACGCGCGGTAAAGTTAGTTTTAGACAGGATTCGGAATCCCGTGATCTGGATCCCCTTTCGCAGAACAATACGACTTTCGACTTTCTCATACACCACGTAATCGGGGTCAGCCAGTTAAAAGAATTTTAGCCACCTAGTGTCAGGGTCGCGAACCCTGGTTACATAAGGTCGAACAACGTTGTTCCCTCGCTTTTTCTGTCTGCTCTATGCCCTCTCCTAGTGGCGAAAAAAAGTGTACCTATTTTCTCAACTTGAATATAGGAGCAAATCTCTTCCAGTCAGTTGGTCCCAACTCGTGTCTTCTTTTCGAAAGGCTTCAACAATATGGTGACTGGTTGAAAAAATTCCCATTGACATGGGAAGAAGACCCATCCATACAAAATCATGAAAACCTTTTAAAAAATCTTAAAGTTGTCAACGACGTAGCAGAACTAGGGGTCAAACAAATGCAAGATTTCTGAAATGAAAATACGAAAAACGAAAACAAAAAGCAAAACTGACCCCAGTCTGTTGAACAGAGTAGAAAATCAACACCTACATTCAGGAAAAAAAAAACTTGAACAATTTGTAATATATGTTAAACAATGTATCAACATTTATGTCAAAGGATTGATAAAAGTTGCCTTTTCATTTACTTCCTTATCTGATTTGTTGCAAAAACTAAATTAACGAAACCAATTGAAAATGATACTATTTTTAGTCACAGATCAATGTAAAACTAGCAACCACTGTCACCATATATTTTTGAGTATTGCCAATTTTTCTGTTCATTA
Source organism: Dolomedes plantarius (assembly GCA_907164885.2). Classification (NCBI taxonomy): domain Eukaryota; kingdom Metazoa; phylum Arthropoda; class Arachnida; order Araneae; family Dolomedidae; genus Dolomedes; species Dolomedes plantarius. Next base: position 135,758,172 of record OU015490.1, on the reverse strand, counting down.
CGTATATTTTTCTATAACCAACATTTGGTCTAGTTAACAATTCAAAGACATATATTGATTGGAATACCTTTAAATAGTATAAAAACACTTATAATAGACATATCTTTCATTTAAAATTAAAAAATAAATTTTTAAAAAGTGAAAAAAACTGAAATTTTACTGTATTTCCAAATTTTTAGCTTTTACAGGCAAATTTTCCCGTTAACCTACAGTGTTTAAACTTCACACTTTTTCTTTTGCACACAAATAGAACCAGGAAAAAAAACATGGGGAGCAGCAGTTTTCGAAAAAAAGTTATTTTAGACACCCTAACCTGACGGGACGTTACCGGGGGCGTATCTGCCTTCTCGGATGGATATATATATATATATATATATATATATATATATACCGCTCCTGCTCCTTGAGTCTTCTTGATGGTCGACGACTCTCTCTCTGACTCGAAAAAACAGGGCTTTAGGTCTGTCTCGAGGCCCCTCCCCCTGGTCAATTTCTCCCTTAATTTGTTTTCGTCCGCATCATTTAATTCACCGAGAGTTGAAGTGACATTTTCCCCTCGGTTAAACGATGTGGGGTTTCATTCCGAGAAGTGGGAGGCCCCATTGTCTTGCGTGGAATTTCGGGACGTATCCCTCGTCATTTCCTAGGAAAGGAGGGGTGCGTGGATTCTCAGTAGTCGGGGTACCAGCCCACCCCTTCCTCGTGCATATATGGGCATCGTAAAACACAATATGGACGCATTGCAACCTTTAAATACATGATTGATCAAAATGGCGATATCACATCCTGTTGGAAGGAATTGAAATGTCCCAATGGAGATTCCTTCGCCCCACACACACCAATAGGGTGTCATCACAACGTCCAACGATACAGCTCAGAACCACCACGATGAAAAATACCATGCTGAAAACATCGGTTCTCGTCCGATCACCGAAGTCACGCAGCATCGGGCGCGGCCAGCACTTGGGAGGTTGACCACCTGGGAACAAACACCTCGTACTGTTGACATCTATATTAAAGGCGATGTGGCCCAGTTGGCAATAGCAGCGGGCAAGTGATCTGAACGTCCCTGGTTCGATGCTCGTCGCGGCAAATCCACGGCCGTGTTCACTAATGGTGGCCGGGGCACGTAAAATACGTCGTGGCTGCTATGTCCTCTAAGTTCTCAAATTTACCTCTGGAGGTGCGGGGTCAGGTGTCCCGGTCTTGTCACTCGACTCGGTTCAAAATGACGGGATCGGTCATTTAGGCAAGTCGGACCTAGATCCTCGTGGTGCTAATTCAAATAAGGAGTCCAACCTTCATCGCCCATAGCCTTCGGGACTCTGTCTGATGGTGCTGTCGGTCAAGTGGCCTAAGCAACAACAACAACACGAGTCCGTAACCTCTCTAATATTCATACTCGCTTCCCATTTTTAACACACTTTCCCCCCTCAATCCTCTCCGACGCCGAGACAAACGATGTACTCGGAGAAAACACCTCTACAGGCAGTTAAGTGGGTTGTGATAAGTGGGGACGTCTAGAGACATAATGGAAGCGGGATGACTTGACCCGGGGGTGAAGCCAGTGGCTTCGAGGCCATCTCTCGAAAAAAGGGCCGCTTTAATGACAGAGTGGGGCCCGTCCACGATGACAGATTCTCTTTTCGCGTCGAGGTGTGAGGGTGTTTTGGGAGAATAATAAGTAATGGGTCGCGTCGAATAGGATCCGCCTTTCTTCGAATATGGATTTTTAACTATAATAAATGACCGTTGATTCTACAGAGCGAAAGGCTGTTCAGTCATTTCTGAACGGGATGGAGCGTGACGTATGGATAAAAGATCTACTTATTACATGCTTATTAACAGAGTGCTTGCCTCGCAATGTCCCCAGATGTCGGGCATGACTGAAAATGTGTCTTCATTTATTATCATTGTAGTTTAGATGATAATGATGTTTTGCGAGGGAAGCAAGAAATACAAAAGTTTTAAATCATCTACTATTGACTCAGTTGCATGACCGAGTATTATACACAAGCACACACACACACATATATATATATATATACAGGGTGATTTTTTTAAAAACTGATACTACTCAGAGCCATCTGTCACGCGATCTATCAGCCGGAATTAAACCAAAATTGATAGAGGGACTAAGGGCGATATGACAAAGAGTTTCCTTGGAAAAAAAACTAGTTCCAAGAGTCGCCGATAGGGGAAGATATGGCGCTTTCGTTGTCGGCGCACAAGAGAATTTGCAGAAAAGTCAAGTAAAATATCATTATAGAAATTCACGACTATGTAGTCGACAGCAGCGCCAGTATTTCGGGCTATAAGGGGTGAATACCGAAAAATTTGTAAGCAGACAAATGAATAGCAAAGAAATTTCACTGCACCACCACTTTATGCAGCAAATTTACTTCTCCCTCCTACAAAGTGACCACAGTCCTTGTGGACGACACATTGAATCCTGAACACTACGTTCTCGACGGCCAAGCGTAACATGTCACCAGAATTGTTCATCATGGTCTGGGATATGTTATCCATTTGGGCCACCAAGTTCGAGACAACGCCAAGATACACCTTAGACTTTAAATAACCCCACAGAAAGATGTCACATGGGTTAGGTCCGGGGAGCGAGGTGGTCATGCAAGTGGAAAAAAGGGACTGATGACACTTCTGTAAAGCCATGACGCAACAGACATCCACCGATGTGTATAGCCGAAAATACTGGCCCTGCTGTCGACTAAGTAGTCATGAATTTGCATTTTGATGTTTAATTGCCTGTTATGCAAATTCTCGGGTGCGCCGACCACAACAGTGCCATATCTTCTCCTATTGGTGACTTTTGGAACTAATATTTTTTCACGGAAACTCTTTAGTGTCACTTTTAAAAAAATCACCCTGTATATATATATATATATGAAATGAATCCAAGGAAGAGAGATCGGAGGACCAGTAGAAAATCCGTATTGACATCGTACTTCGGATCTGGGGTGACGAATGGAAAACTGACCGGGGTGTAGTCGTAGCGAGTCGTAGCGCCCATCCGTTAACGAGTGGCTGGCATGACGCAGGAAGACAGAAGCAGCTGGTCACAAGAGTTTTTTTTATTCTTCGAAATGTTGCTGGACATCTTTTACCAGGATTACAACCATCTTAACTCCACAGATACCGGGGAAAAGGCCCCGACAGCGTAGAGCGCTGCAGCAAAACGGATGGTTAAAAACTACATCTTGATGGCCTGAGAGCGGTTAGACAAGTGCAGCGTAAAACCCTAGTTCTATGTCCTTGAGTTGGGTGAGCTGAACTTTAATTGTTTTAAACGGGACACCTGACCCAAGCACGTCATATCGGGTGATCGTTCGTCATGATTCTAGAACATGGATTGTTATATAAGACGTAGGCGCGTGGCTTGTTTAAGGGGAAACTAATAGATTACTTTCGTTATTTCTAGGTAAAATTTAAATGAGGGATAATGCTCTGTGGCAATAAGTTAATGACGTAAAAGGTTTGAAATTTATTTCATATATATATATATATATATATATATATATATATGGAACAACTTTGCACATCTATTAGTACTTGTGGACTCAAAAGACGTGCAATTTTACATTCCACTTCTATAACTATTATGATAGTTAAAAAATATTTCGAGATATCTCTTCCATTTCTGTATTCTCATTATAAAACATCCTTGCGGTTGAACCTCAATGCAAATAAATTTTATTTCTAGGCTACAAAATAATATAATGACGATCTTTTCATCATACAATCCAATGACTCGCAACACATTTTCTTGGACTGCCGAAAGACTTTCATTACAATTATCCACGACCCGAAAGCGACTTCAATAGAAGGAGCGTCCGAGAAATCCCTCGGGTTATTTACAGATAGATTTACCGTGTTTAACCGAAACGTCTTATTTAACTGAATACGAGGTTCATGAAAGTGCTTTTTATTGATGAACGTATTCAATTTATCCTGCAAATAAATTGAGGGCTTAAATATTTGCTAAGGAGTGTCCGTGTTTACTGGAGACCATGAACATGCTGCGTCACTTGGAATAAACCATGCAAAATAAATTCATGCAAAGTTCAAAAATTCATAATAAAAGAGGCAATGCTCGGAAACTTTTTCTGTTTGCGACAAGAAGATCAGAGGGACATTGGATTTTTTTCCATGTAAAAAAAAAGTTTCTAAAAATAACTGAAAGAGCGCGCTTACACGTCATACTGAGACGTTTTATGCAAATCAGGCAAACTCAAACAGAAAATCAAAGAGATTACAATAACATGAGAATGCGCATTTATTTTAAAGTAACATATGTTCAACTTTACTACCAACACAAGGTAATAGGCAAATGAGGCGTGTCAATAAGCCCATTACAGCGGATTGTAGCATCGATGGCAGCGACTGTCTGTCGAATGACATTTTTGAGTTCCACGAAAGTGGTTGGGGAGCCCCGGTACACATGAGACTTTAAGTTTCCCCCCAACTAAAAATTTGCCGGGGTCAAATCTGGTGATCGGGAGGGCCACTGAACTTTATAACCGCTACTTATAGAACTCGGTCTTCAGTGAAAGATTCAGGAACGTGTTGATATCACGTGAAATGTGGAGCGGATCACCATCCTGCATGAAGGTGACAATAGGTAACGCATGTCTTTCCTGCAATACAGGCTTAACGTGGACACGCAAAAGCGCCCTCTTTCGTTTACTTTTGGAAACACTTTTTCTTACATGGAAAAAAAATCTAATGTCCCTTGATCCTATTCGGGCAAACAGAAAATTTTTAGGAGCATTATTTCTTTTATTACGAATTTTGGAACTTTGTACAAATTTATCACGCACCCGGTATATATATATATATATATATATATATATATATATATATATATATATATATATATATATATATATATATAAAACAGTTCCGTAACTGACTCATTCATTCATTCATTCATTCACTGACTGACTGACATACAACGCACAGACCAAACCGCTGGACCTAAAGGGCTGAAATTTTGCATGGCGATTCTTCTAATAGTGTAGGGGTGCACTAAGAAAGATATGTCTAACATTCTTCTTAGATTTTTTTAAATTAAATTTTTAAGCTGTTTTTTAAACTTTTTTTACGTTTGCATTTAAAATAATACATTGCGGATTATAAAATTTATATCACGAGAAAGATCATAAAAATTCCTTCAAAATGAAATCTTTTTCGAACCTTTACCTTGATTTTCTGATTTTTGGTGAATTTTTAAAGACTAATTTCTAGAATTTTATTTATTAAATGTTGATCACGTGATTTCTTTTTCTGGTACTTTAAATAAATTTATCGTCACGTGCATAACAACTAAATAGACAAAAATGATATTCTTTTTCTTTCTAATGCAGCAGACGATTTTTTTATAAATATATATATATATATATATATATATATATATATATATATATATATATATATATATATATATATATATATATATATATATATATATATATATATTTTGGCATTAATTGCATACATTGACCGTTGTATTTAATTTGAATGTACTCCGTAGCGAAGCGCGGGTTTTCAGCTAGTATATATATATATATATATATATATATATATATATATATATATATATATACATAAATATATATTTATAAACATAGTAAAATAAAGTTTTACTATATTTTCAAAATATTTCATGTAGTTTTGTTAAGAATAGATTATAGATCTTATTATTAAATACCCATTCTGAAATATTCATTTTAATTAATGGATAGACCCCTATTTCATTGAATATCGTAAGTGTACGAACACTTATGGGATCCACTATATATATATATATATATATATATGTGTGTGTGTGTGTGTGTGTGTGTGTGTGTGTGTGTGTGTGTATGTATGTATGTATGTATGTATATATGTATGTATAACCCACTTACTGGCCGTTCTTACAAAGGGGGTATAAAATTTCCCGTTCTAAATTGTGAATTCAATATTTAATTATGATAAAAAAGAAGTAAACGAGAAATTCATTCATTATTAGCTAGAAATACGGCATTTATTTCCAAGTTGATACATTCATAATTTACGAAACGAAATAATTATTTGAAACGAACAGTTCTGTCCAATATGTGAAAGGCGAAATGTTTCATTGCAACAACTGCAGAACATCCACCCCTTCCACGAGTTCTACGCCGCCTGCTCCACTAGAATTCCCTTTCACTGTCTCCAAAGAAACCTCCCCCCTCCCCGTCACTCGATAAAATAAATGTCTCGCAAGATCTGAGATCTCTTCCTTAACGCAGTCTCACAGAATCCATCCCTTCTTTTTGAGGATGATTCGAACGGCCTTTTACGACATAAATGACGGCCTGAAATCCGAGGACAAAGTTATTTGTCTTAACGAGATAGACGCTTAAATTACGAAGGGGGGGGGAATGACTTTGAGCCCCAAATGAAGTCAAACAAGTTTGGGGAACTAAGAAATAAGAATCGAATTTTTCTGGAAATGAACTTCATCGGAAATGTAAAACTTAACAAGGTTTAGCTATTTTTTCTCCAACTTTTGATAGAAATGATGTCGGAATCCTTTTCATCTTGAATTTTGTCCTCCATTTGATTGCGTGTTGATTGATCGATAAGAACTGAATTCCTATCACTGGGAAATGGACGTCCATGGAAGAATCAAAATGGATGTGCCATTGCGGTTTGACAAAAATACTTAGGTGACGGAATTTACCCTCCTGTAAAAACTGCAACTTAATTTATATCTTTAGAGTATGACGATTATTTTAGCATATAAAAGACAAAAAGCTTTCTCATTACAAACAAGAATGTCGTCCGTTATGAACGACAAATGCGCTCATAATAAATAAGAAGTTCATTCAACAAGCTCAGGCAAACGAGAAGTTCGCCAGTTCATTCGCTGTTCCTTTTCAAACCGTTTCATTGTAATTTATGATATATATATATATATATATATATATATATATATATATATATATATATATATATATATATATACACTGAAGAGCCAAAAACTTGATACAGGCGTGCGTAGGCAAATAACGGAGATATGCAACCAATCAGAGCATCGCGGTGCGGTCGGCAGTGCCGATATAAGACAATAAGTGCCTGGCGAGGCGATTAGATCGGTTCCTGCAGCTACAATGACAGGTTATCGAAATTTATGCTACTTTGAACTTAGCGTTATAGTCGGCGCATGAGATATTGGACATAGAATCTCCAAGGTAGTGATGTAATATGGATTTTCATGCCCGACCATTTCACTAGTGTACAGTGAATATCAGGTATTCGATAAAACATCAAATCTCGGACAGCGGTGTGGCCGGAAAAAGACCTTGAAAGAACTAGACCGTCGTCGACTTGCGAGAATCCTTAAACGAGATAGACGTGCAACACTTCCTCAAATTGCTGCGGATTTCAATGCTGGGGCATTAAAAAGTGTCAGCGGGCGAAGTGTTCAACGGATCGTCATTGATATGGGCTATCTGTGCCGCAGGCTCATTCATGTACCGTTTTTGACTGCATGGCACAAAGCTTTATGCCTTGCCTGGGCCTTCCATCACATCCATTGGACTGTTGATGACTGGAAACATGTTGTCTGGTCTGACGAGTTTTGTTTCCAGTTGCATCAAGCGGATGGACGTGTACGGGTATGGAGACAACATGAATCCATGCGCTGTACGTATCAAGAGGGAATGGTTAAATCTGGTGGAGCATCTGTGATGGTATGAGGCGTGTACAGTTGGCCTGATATGGGTCCCCTGATACGTGTAGAGACGAATCTAACAGGTGATAGGTACATAAGCATCCTGTCCGACCATTTAGACCCATTCATGTCCATTGTGCATTCCGACGGTCAATGCGACACACACCACGTCGGGAGTTGCTACCAAGTCGCTTCAGGATCACTCTTCGGACTTTAGACACTTCCATTGTACACCTAAATCCCTAGACATGGGCATTATTAAGCATATCTTGGATGCCCTGCAACTTGCTGTTCAGAAGAAATCTCCCTCCCCTTCGCCCTCTTAGGGATTTGTGGACTGGCGTGCAGAATTCATGATGTGATTTGCCTCCAGGATACCTCCAGACATAGGTCGAGTCCATGCCACGTCGTGTTGCGTCACTTCTGCGCGTTATTGGGGCCCTACACGATATTAGGCAAATGTATCAGTTTTTCTGGCTCTTCAGTGTATATATATATATATTCATATTCAATATTTCAGAAATAATCATAATACTTTCTTTATCTCGTTCAGCTTTGACGTCCACTCGTCGTATTCGGCCCTATTTCAAACACACGAACTCAACCACAAGTATTGATTTTGTTTTCCGCTTATTTTTCTATCGTGCCATACTGACAACAATGTCAGGCAATAAAATCCACTTTATGTTTGTCACTGAGTGTTCTTCCTCCAGTTTAGTATTTCCCAAACCGGAAACGCATTCGGCTTTGTATCTTCATCATCAACCATTTACGTCCACGGAGAACACGAGAATCGCAGCGATTTGATTTCGTGGCTTCGATTTCATTGTGTGTACGTGTCCACGGCCTGTCGTACGGAATGAAACAGCGACCGTTATCGGAAAATTCATTAAGGACGTCACAAGCGGAAGTGTTCACGAACACTATCGGTTCTTTCGCGAGTCATTAGATTGAGGCCCCGGGTCATTAGCTGACTCTTAAGAACTAGGCCCCGTTAAAAAATCATGACGCTCATCTCCCTGTCTCGCCAAAATAATAGATTTTACAAATCCCCTAATGGGACTCGTCATTAGGACTGGGATGGCGGTTATTATTTGCAGGCTATAAATGCAAACGTGAATTGTTTCTTGTAGTCTCCTAGAGTTGGGGTGAACACCTTAATGACTAAAGTGTGGTAAATAATCGCCGTTCGTGGGAGGAGAAAAGGATCGAAATTCGTAATGACCTTCATTCGGGGACTATGTCGGATTGTGCCTTAAGATCGAACGTTAAGCGACAATAACAGACTGAAAGGCTGTATTCATCCATATATTTGTTTTAATGAATAACTGCATAAACAGATAGTAGCAAAATATTTGAATGCAGAAAACAAAGCGATAATAGAAAACCGCATCCATACGTCATTCGTTTAAAAGCCGATGAATACCGATTTGAAAACGAAGCTAAAAATATTGATATTTACATTTAATTTAGTTTTTAGTCATTCGATTGTTAGGAAATACTGGTAGATTTGACTCTGTGTTTTGTAATGAATCGTTTTTAATTATCCGTCCGACTCGAGCAACAGAAAGTTCTTTTCAAGGGTCGTTATTAAATCCTTTATTAGCCTCTTTAAGAGGTACAAAAAAGAAACTCTTTCGCAGAGGTGGGGAACGCGCGGCCTGCGTGATCTTCTTGTGCGGACTTCATAAAAGCTAGCACTTGTATTAATTAATATTTAATTTTATAGATCACTACAATTTTGAAATCAATGGAATTAAATAAAGAACGACATGAATGTATATACTCAGGCTTCGCGTTACGAAGCTTGATCCAAATATTCAATTACTTTCAAGCATGAAACAAATGCAAATATCCTAGTAGCTTAAATTTTCCATCGGATTTTATAATTATTTTAGGAATTGTTGCTATGTTTCAGTTACTTATAATTTAATACTATTATTTTTCTATTGTATTTCTTTATAATGTTAAAATTATTTAAATATACTTCTACTTTATTATTTTTATTTGAAGTGGTATTTAAATATGTCGTTGTTTATTGAAATTTAAAAATTCGGATATATATAAATATATATATATATATATATATATATGTGTGTGTGTGTGTGTGCTTACATAAATAAAAATACCAACAGTGATATATAAAAAAATTACAGGTATCTATGAATCTTATAATTTTATAAAAAAATAATAATTAATGATTAATGTTATAACAAGTTTTTACCCTTATGTGAATACAAAAATATTTGATATTGTAATTTTTTAAGTCAAATAATAAATAAATAGGGACTTAATTTTTTTGTTATTTTTCTATATAATGCACCAAATTGTTAAAGCTATACCTAACTATAATAATTTCATAAAAGTCGCATTAATAGTCGCATTTATACATCAACTTATGCGGCCTCCGTTATTACTACCTAATTTACATGTGGCCTCTAATGGTAAAAAGGTTTCCCCACATCTGCTCTATTGTGTTTTAATTCGCATGATATTAAAAAGATATTGAACTGTTTGGATGTATGGGCTGTATTGGATTCGTGTGACTGTTTCTCTTGTTGATTTTTAGTCGTTCGAAATAGAATTTTCCAGTTGATGAATCTCAATGAGTAAGTACAGATCTTAAGTAGTTGTTTATCAGTTTCACGAACTACAAATTACATCAGGTTCGTATTCCTCTAGCATACCTCTTATAAATAAAGAAACATATTGTTAAAGCATTGTTTTAACATTTATAAATGCTCCTAAAGATGAAAAATTCAAATAACTTTTATAAAATAAGGTTATTTTAATTGAAAAGTTTATTTGTACGAACAACATTTTCTTCTGCAGTCAAGTCAACACAATTTTTAAGCAGTTTGAAACATGTTGCATTATATCAGCATAACAAGCTCAACAATCACATCCTCATGTTCGCTTTCGAATAGCCCAAGCAAATAAATGATTATTAATGTCACAACATTGTTTGACCGTTTATAAATAAAAGAATTAAGACGGCGCATTTTTAAAAAGTTTAAAATGTTGTATCACTATTACAAACTCAAAAAATCACATATCTGAATTTAATTCAAACAGCGTAGTTCAAATAAGTTAGAGAATATTGACGTCAAAGCATTCCTTAGAGTTTATAAATCACACGATTCAGAAGCAGGATTTTGAAGCAGTTTGAAACATGTTGCACAATATCAGTCTTAGAATATCAGAAATCACATCATCCGGTTCGCATACAACTAACATACACAACTCGAATAATTAAAGAAGAAATATTTCGTGTTACGGCATTGCCTTAACGTTTATAAATAAAAGGATATAGAAACATATTTTTTAAGCATTTTGATACATGTTGTATTGTATCAATATTCCAGACACAAAATATTGCATAATTGGTTTCGCATGTCCATTAAATAAAAGGATATTAATGTTGCAACATTGAGTTTACAAATCAAAGGAGTAAGGAAAAGAATTTTTAAGCAGTTTGAAACATGTTGCATCGTATCACCATGATAAACACAAAAATCACGTTATCAGATTCTCTTTAGATTAGCATAGTTCAAATAAATTAAAGAATATACTTGTTACGGCATTGCTTTAAACTTTCTAAATCCAAGGATTAGGAAACAAGGAGTTCCGAAGCAGTTTGAAACATGTAGCACCACATCAGAATTGCAAACTGAAAAAAAAAGTACACCATCCAGTTCGCATTATGAAACATTTTACTTCTAAAAGGTCCCACCGGTCTCCTCCATATACATCTAGGACACAGAAATTGCCCGGATCGCTTAAACAAGCTTTTAAACAAAACAAAACAAAAAATGTTGCTCTAAAAAATATATTCCCGACAGAAAGCACGAAAATGATCTCCGACACTGAACCATGCGTTCTTTATCAAACGAATTGGAGAACGCGAAAATTTCGAACCGGAAAAAATATCGCGAGAAGGCGAGAGTTTGCGCCTTTATTGCGCCTTTTGAGACTTTATTTCGATTTGTCGGGATTTGAAAAATGCGTGGATTCTGTAGTGGGATTCTCGCAGCGTCTTGAGGGGGAATAGCTCTATTTTGGCGAAGTCGAGAAAAAGTATTCTGTCAGGTTGCATACGTATGGATGTGGAAATATTCCGGAAGTCATATTTCATTTACTTTATGTCAAATGTTTCTTATTTAGACACTCATTTTTACGTGTGTATACATGTATATTATATATATCTATATATATATATATATATATAGAATGCTAGAAACTTAAACTATAATTAACTAGATTTAATTAGGGTTAAAATTAGGCAAATTAGCATTAAACTGTAATTTACTATTACAAATTTACTATTACAACTGTAATTTACTATTACTGTTTTCCAATTCCGGAAGTATGTTGTTTTTTGCATCGGAGATTTCACAAGACTGAGGTCATCAAAGATTAATGGCCTAGCGCGCGCTCGGCCTGACGCAATCCTCAAATTTTCGAAATCACGAGAGAGTGACTAACGATGCCTCGACCGCGTAATTGCAGCGCTGGAAAAATAACAAACTATTAGATTGCGGATTACATTCAGAGAGGCTGGTCGCACGTCGCTGGCCTTGAGAGATGAAGAGAACTTGGCGCGGATTGAATTGATGTTTAGATATATTAGTAAAAGACTTCCAGCCCTGGTGGCCAGATCAGAAACAGTCATTTGACAGTAGCTTGAACGTAAGACTTCTACCTCTAGTCATGTAAGCAGCTGTTGTCTCCGCGCCCCGTTTTGCTGCGGATGTCCCATCTCCACTCATATTATGTAAGGCCACGGCTCTTCTCTTCACTCCTAACTCCCTTTGCATGTAGCTACTGCAGACTGTCAAGTATCATGTTCATTTCCAGTCAGGTCCTGTGGCCACTACAGCTATAATGCCTTTGTAATTCTTACTGATTAAATGAAACTGATTTCCTGTATCAACGAAGGACATCATCTCTCCCTTGTGTTAATTGTGGTTTATTATCACACACACACACACACACACATATATATATATATATGTATATATAAATGTCTGTGTGTAAATATATATATATATACATATGTCAAGAGCATTCGGACCACGACTAGCAAATAGCGGTGCCTGACGGTGCAAAGGACTTTCAACTTCACCCGTAAATGTTTTAAGAAATCACGCCAAGAAAGATGTAAGACGAGGTTGTGCGAGCAAGCGGTTAAATCGCAATGACGTGTAGCTCCTGAAAAGCCGCTATGACGTGGCAGTAACGCTGTTATTGTTTGTAGTAAGATTATTCGATGTAATATGATCAACGACGAATATGTTTCCGCTGTGTTATGTGTTATTTTGTATTTGTAATTGTCTTCAATTAAATGTTTGTGTTTTGTTAGCTTTTGGTGTATTCCCCTAACTCAATACATCCACCACTCCGTCATATATATATATATATATATATATATATATATATATATATATATATATATATATATATATATATATATATATATATATATAATTATATGTGTGTGTGTGTAAATATAATTTTTTTAACCGAATACACTTTTGTACCTGTACTCCAAAAGGTAAATTTTTGGACTGATTGCAGAGAAATTCCCCCTTTTTGGACAAGGAAAATGGTTTCTGCTACCCGTTTCGGGATCCTACAGCACGGCATTTCAAATCACGGTTTTGCTCTAACACGATAAGATAAATTGAAGGAACACTAGTATAACACTGCAACCTGTCACCCGGTTTCGCTCTAACACGATAAAAAAATTGCGAAAACCTTTGTGCAACATTGTAGTTCTATAGCACTAATTAACATGATTTTTGTTTAACACATTTGAAAACTAAATTACCTTAAAATAATCACGGGAAGGAATGATGAACTATAGTGGATTTACATGAAAATGGATAAAGAAATTATAATATATTCATTTATAACTCTCTAAAATTACAAGGCCTAAGATTAACCGAAAATCTTGAATAATTTTCCTAAATGCATACCCTTCCGCTAAAAGAAGACGAAAATTCTAAAAGAAGCTGCAATATTGTCTATCTCCATACCGTGAATCTACCATGACCTTGTAAGAACTACCAAATAAACAAAAATTACAGATTTTTTAAAGAGGATAGACAGGGCAAAAAAATCTAAAAGAATGAAAAGTTTCTGAAAGTGAAGATGATATCGTTCAATCGAAAAAACGTTCTCCTTTGATTGTACTGAGCATTGATGAGGAAGAAATTTTTAAAATTGAGGTCGCATTAAATGAAAATAATATCTTTTGTTTCTTTTCGTTTTGCGTTATACGTACATTTATATTTTTAATAAAAAATAAGTTGCTTATATGAAATTGAAAAAATGTTTGTTTTTAATGACATTTCGAAACGTAAGACCCCTTTTTTTAACACTCTCTGGGTCTCATATAACACGGTTTCACATAACACGGCATTTTCTAGGAACCTATCTACCGTGTTATGGGAGGGTTACCTGTATATATATATATATATATATATATATATATATATATATATATATATATATATATATATATATACCGGGTGCGTCATAAATTTGTGCAAAGTTCAAAAATTCATAATAAAAGAATCATTGCTCGGAATTTTTTTCTGTTTGCTCCAATAAGATCAGAGGGACACTATTTTTTTTCCATGTAAAAAAAAAAAGTTTCCAAAAGTAACCGAAAGAGGGCGCTCACATGTCATACTGAGACGTTTTATGCAAATCAGGCAAACTCAAACATAAAATCAAGCAGATCGCAATAACATGAGACTGTGCATCTATTTTAAAGTAACAGATGTTGAATATTACTACCAGCACAAGGTAATAGGCAAGTGAGGAGCATCACTAAGCGCATTACAGCGGATTGTAGCATCGATGGCAGAGACTGTCTGTCGAAAGACATTTTTCAGTTCCACGAAAGTGGTTGGGGAGCCCCGGTACACATGAGACTTTAAGAATCCCCCCAACTAAAAATTTGCCGGGGTCAAATCTGGTGACCATGAGAGTCAGTGAACCTTACAACCGCGACTTATAGAACTCGGTCTTCAGTGAAAGATTCCAACAGGAACGACTTGATATCACGTGAAATGTGGAGCGGGACACCATCCTGCATGAAGGTGACAACATGTATCGCATGTCTTTCCTGCAATGCAGACTTAATGTGGTCACGCAAAAGCTCCCTCTTTCGGTTACTTTTGGAACCTTTTTTTATACATGGAAAAAAATCCAATGTCCCTCTGATCCTATTCGCACAAACAAAAAATTTTTCAGAGCATTATTACTTTTATTACGAATTTTTGAACTTTCCACGAATTTATAACGCACCCGGTATATATATATATATATATATATATATATATATATATATATATATATATACATATATACTGAAACTTGCCAGGCTCTTCTCGAAACTCCACTTTTTTTAGGCACCATGACTAGCCGCCATATGTGTGTGAAACTGTTCCAGGATAAAATTATATACACTCATAGACAAAAAAATTAGCGCACCAAGAAATAATTGCGGGATCGTAACGAAACTTCCAATGAAGGTACATGTCGGGGAGATATGCAAATGATTAGAAATGCAGCGTGATTGCGCATTACGTATAGCCGGTAGAGGGCGTTGAACATCGTACTCTGTGGAGTATAAAACAGGTAACCAAAGCTTGTTTGAGTGTGCAGAATCATTTACAAAGGAAGAGCTGAGATAGACATGCCATTACGCCGTGTTCGAAGACAATATAAGTAGTTGTCGCAGTTTGAGAGGGGGAGAATAGTCGGGATGATGGAAGCTGGGTGGTCAGCTAGGCGAGTAGCTCGTCAATTAGGCCGCTCTGATTGTGTTGTGATGATGTGTTGGGACCAGTGGACCCGACAGATGTCATGTACACGAAGACCAGGCTCAGGACGCCCTCAACAGACCAGTCGTCGAGAAGACCGCCACATCATAAGAAATGCACGCGTACAGCCAACTGCTTCATCGGCTGCCATCCAGGCACAGGTAGCACCTTCACTAGGGGTCTCTGTGTCTTCTCGAACCATACGAAGGCGCCTGGCTCAAGGACAGTTGGTATCGCGGTGCCCATTACGTGTGCTGTCCTTGACGCCCACCCATCGACGCCTCCGTTTGGACTTTTGCCGCGCACGAGGAAACTGGACTGCAGCGGAATGGAACCAGGTCGTCTTTAGCGATGAATCCAGATTCAATCTCGGCAGTGATGACAATCGTGTTCGTGTGTGGAGAGCCTGTGGTGGTCGCTTCAATCCTGCCTTTGCTGTACAGCGACACATCGCTCCCACAGCTGGTGTGATGGTATGGGGTGTGATGGTATGGGCACCATGACAGCCCAGCGGTATGTTCATGAAATCCTGCAACCACATGTGTTGCCACTCATGCAACGGCTCCCATGAGTCATTTTTCAACAAAATAATGCTCGGCCTCATATGGCAAGGTTGTCACAAGACTGTCTCTGCACTGTTACTACCCTTCCTTCGACTGCCCGATCCCCAGATTTGTCTCCAATCGAGCATATCTGGGATCATTTGGGACGACGAGTTGGGCATCCCACGAGTTTGAACGAACTAGAGGCAAGGTTACAGCAAATTTGGAACGAAATGTCTCAAGACATCATACAGAACTTGTATGACTCAATGCCCGATCGTATCGCATCGTGCATTCGCGCTAGAGGGGGTCCAAGGGAGTATTAACTCCTCCGTTCTTTTGCCTTTTTCTCTGAAATAAATTATCCTTTTTCTTTGATTTTCTTATCATTTACTTATATCAAAGTAGTCATTACGTATGTAAAATTTCGTTTCATTTTGACGACTCCTTCTTGGTGCGCTAATTTTTTTGTCCATGAGTGTATATTCTAAACGTTTCTCAATCAATAAGCTGATTTAAATTCATGCGTAAGCTTCATTTCAATGAAAGAACTCCTCCGTAGCTCAACATGGGAATTGAAAGCCGTTGATGTGAACTGAAAAGGTAGGATTTGCTACGACTGAACGCGACATCCATCCCCTATATAAGTCATTAAACTGCAGCGTAAAATCTAAGTATCCAAATAAAACAATACCTCATTTCCTTAGAGGTCTAAAATTAATGAAAGATGGAAATTATATACCAGAGGGTAATGTTTAAGAAAAGCGCAGAAATATCCCGCATAATGCAACTACAAGTCTGGGGAGGCTTTACATACATACAAATATATATATATATATATATATATATATATATATATATATATATATATATATATATATATATATATATATATATATATATATATATATATATATATATATATATATATATATATATATATATATATATATTTGTGTGTGTGTGTGTAAGTAAAAATAAATAAATAAAATAAATTATAGATAATGCCGAAATATTGTACATTATTTTAAAATCCCAAAACAACAGATAAAGATGATTTAAAATACATATTTCGAGTAACTCCGTTGCCCAACGTGGGAATTGGAAGTCGTCCATGTCAGCGAAAGCAATGTGAATTTATATCAGTAAAAGAGAATTTAAATCCCTGTTAAGTCACTATCCAGTGTCAAATCTGACTATCGGACGAACACAGTATCCAGTTTGCCCTAGAGAGTAAAACTCAGCCCAAGGTAAAATATAGTTAAAACAGCATAAAATATAGTTAATATATTAAAATAGAGAGAATAATGTTCAAGAATGACGTAGGAATAAAGAAGCGTACAATGGAATAATGCATGGAGGATGTTTATAGGGGTTATTAGCCGTGATATGAAGAATTCGGAATTAACCGAGCGAAAATTTTCTCTACTTTTGAAATCTGTTTTGTTTGAGATATGTTCCGCTATATACAGTGTTGGAAATTTATTTATGAAAACATGGTTTTTTAACAAAAACTTCATTCATATTCATTAAAAATTAATGAAATTTCATACATTATACATACTATGTATAACAAATGATTTACAAAAATGAAATTTCATATATAATAATAAACAAATAATAAAATAATAAACAAATAATAAAATTAGACTTTCGTAACATACAAACATGGAAATTGATTTATGAAATATCACATTTCATAATTCTGAAGTAATGTGACAAAAATTTGCATAAAACAAAGTAACTTGACATGCGCAGTAGACAAAAAAGCATTATATATTGAAAGCAATACGTTTCAGCCATACTTTTCACGATGGGTAAATGAAAGGTGTGGTCTGAGGACGAAAGAGTGAAAATCGATGCATATCTAGAATGTGAAAAATCTGTTCCAGAAATTAGTAAATTTATTAAAATATCATTTGGTGTGATATATAACTATAGAAAAGATTCAGCAAATTATGGCAAAATTTTAACAAAAAAGGTAATTCACATTTAACTAAGATGGAGAAAAGGGGGATTCTTCAACCTCCATCAAAAACCGGCCACAGTTCAAAGCACATTTGTGCAGATCTATCCCTTCCTGTTATTTCTAGAATAGTTAGGCAAATTTTACATTCTTCATGGAGCTTGAAATGGTCGAAGATGAAGTGTGGAAAGATACCGGGTGGCCATAATTAAACTGACAGTGCTCACAGTGTTCTGTAGCGCGATCTATTTGCGAGAATGACGCCACATTTTGTAGGAAGATTAAACAAGACGGGGGACGAAGGATTCCGCAAAAAAATAAATTAGTTCCAAAAGTCACCGCTAGGGGAATATTTGGCGCTGTGTAATAGAAAATAGAGTGTTAACAAATGCAAATCAACACGGAAATTACCTTTTATTTTGCATTCAAATGAGGTTCAATGTGGCTGCCGTTGTTGTGGACCACATATTGCATTCTGTGCACAGTATGCACAACAGCAGAAAGTAACATGTCTGCAAGAATCTCCCGTACAGTCCGTGATATGTTATCCTTCAACGTAGCCAGGTCCTGGACCACTCCTTGATAGACCTTGGACTTAAGATAATCCCATAGCCAGAAGTCGCATGGGCTAAGATTAGGCGACCGAGGTGGCCATGCAGTTGGAAAGTAGCGGCTAATGACTCTTTCTGTTGTTAATTTCTGTCGTAGCAACTGTTGCACCCGTACAGCAACGTGTGGAGGGGCTCCATCTTGCATGAAAATGATTTCCCCCAGGCATTGTCTTTGCTGAAGTGCCGGAATGACAAAGCTGTTCAACATGTGGCGATATTTCTCTCCGGTAACAGAACAGGTTTCCGGTCCTGTCGGGGTAATGTTCTCATAGAAGAATGGACCTACGATAAATTCCGCTGTGAACCCAGACCAAACAGTTACCTTTGGTGAATGTAAGGGAATTTCTGTGACTGCATGCGGTGATTTGTCATCCCAAATTCGGCAGTTCTGGGTATTCACAGTTCCATGCAGGTAAAAGTGGGCCTCGTCTCCCCATAAGATTTTCCACAGCCAAGCATCATCCACCTCCATTCTGGCAAGAAAGGTGAGAGCAAAAGTCAATCGCTTATCATGGTCGGGGTACAGTAACTCCTGTAGACGGCTGATCTTGTACGGATAGAAATTGATAATCTTTCGTAAGATTTTCCATACCGTACTGTAAGGCATATCCATATTCCGAGCTAATCCACGAGCGCTAGAGGTGGCAGCAATATTGTCTGATCCTCTGTAAACAATCGCTGTGGCAACTGCTTCGATTGTATCCTGTGGTACAGGTTTTCGTCCTCTGCCTGACTGAACCTTCAGAGAACCTGTTTTCTCAAACGTCGCAACCATTGCTTTTAGCCCATTAACTGACACAGGACCGTTACCTTTGCGCATTTTTTTGTGCGTTCTAAAAGCACGAAGAGCGGCTGACGCGTTGCACTGGTTGAGGTAAAAGAATTTGACCAGTAACGCACGCTCGACTAAAGAAGGAGACATTGCACATAAACTTTCAATCCGATTGATTCGAAACGTAACACATTGCCTTTTAAAACCCAAGCAGCTGGCACTGTGCCAATGGATGTAACATGAAATTTGAATAAAGAACTTCTTCTTCTGCTCAGCGTACGTGATATTGCAGATCACGAGACTTTATCGGTGTTTATGTAGATTTTACGCTTTTTTAAAAGTGTTGCCATATTGCACTTGAACTAAATAAGAAAATGTGCATAATAAAAGGTAATTTTATTCCGTATTAATTTGCATTTGTTAACACTCTATTTTTTATTACACAGCGCCAAATATTCCCCTAGCGGTGACTTTTGGAACTAATTTATTTTTTCGCGGAATCCTTCGTCCACCGTCTTGTTTAATCTTCCTACAAAATGTGGCGTCATTCTCGCAAATAGATCGCTGTGAGCACTAGTGATGCGACATCGATAACAAAACATCGATGTTTTGAAACATCGATATTCAATATTAAAACATCGATGCTAATAAAACATCGCCCAAAAACCATCGATGTTTTTAAACATCGATGATTTAGAACATCCATTTTTTTAAAACTGGTTTAGTAATCTCTAACATTAATGTTACTTCCGTTAGTCGTGGGGCGAGGGGGTGATTTAATTTTACTCTCTGATTGGGCAGGCACAAATGACAAAAACTTGGTTGCTTTGGGCTACATTGATGACTCAAAATTCTCGTTGTAAATGCCGCCATGTTTTGCCTTCAAATGTCCAGATAAATTCGTGGTATTGCCAGACGTTTTGAGGAACTTAAGGCAAATATTGCATTTCGCCAATTTTTCAGTGGTTTTGTAAAAATATTTCCAAATGGTACTTTTGGGAAGCATCTTACTAATAATATTAACGTCAACTTATATAAAACCAGAACAAAACAAAAACTTAAATGGATGCACTCGTGTATATACTATTTGTAAAATAAAACCCCATGGAAGGTTCTGGAGTGTCAGGAACATTCCAAGCGCTCTGATTGGTTCATTGGTTGTTAATTGCCATTTGTCTGTTTGCTAAGGAATCATTCCCCCTTTTGTATTCGTCCTTTTCAGAATTCGGACTTACATTTACTGAGTGTGAAAATTATGCTAAGTGGTAATTTTTTTTTATTACGGTACTTTTTCATTAAAAAAAAAACTTCGAGACAACGTAAAACATCGAGCACAAAACATCGATGTTAAAAAAACATCGGCTTCAATAAATCGATGTTTAAAACATCGATGTTTTTATCAAAACATCGATGTTTTGAAAACATCGACATCGATGTCGCATCCCTAGTGAGCACTGTCAGTTTAATTATGGTCACCCGGTACTTCTGCGTCACAAGCAGATGCGTTTTAAGTATTGCGAGAAGTACCTGGCAATGGACGACAATTGGAAAAAGGTCATTTTCTCCGATAAAAAGAAATTTAATTTGGAAGGCCCCGATGGTTTGAGGTATTACTGAGAGGACCTCCGGTGGCGGAAGTTTGATGATTTGGGCAGCGATTGCTTATCATTCCAGAAGTGAAATTGTATTTTTAAATGGTTGCCGGAATTCATTTGATTACAGCTCAGTTTTAGAAAATTCCCTTCTTCCATTTGCATGGCAATATTATAGTTTAGATTACATTTCCATGCAAGACAATGCAAGTATTCACATTTCAAATGCAATGAAAGATTGGTTTGTCGAACATAATATCGATCCTTTCGATCATCTACCTAATAATTCTCATTTCAACCCCATCGAAAACGTTTAGGGATAGCTTGTTCGAAAGGTTTATGTAGATTGGAAGCAGTACACATCCCTTGTAGAATTGAAAGCTTCAATGTGTCAAAACTGGAAATTAATTCAACACAAGTACATTCAAATTCTTGTTTTATCAATGCCATATAGAATAAAAGCAACGTTGATGAAGAAAGTCGGCTGTACTATCTATTAATGTGAATGAAATGTGATATTTCATAAATCAATTTCCATATCTGTATGTTACGAAAATCTAATTTTTGACCTTATGCTTTTATTTATTATTATGTATGAAATTTTATTTTTGTAATTCATTTGTTATAAATAGCTTGTACAATGTATGAAATTTCATTCACTTTTAATGAATATTAAAAATGTTTTTGTTAAAAAATCGTGTTTTCATAAATCAATTTCCAACACTGTAAATATATATGAGGTGGTTATAATTAAAGTTCCACTTTGAAATGGTCATAAAAGAAAAACTACTGGACCGAATATTAGCAAACTTGGTAATAGTTTAAAGAAGGTCATGGAATTTCTTTTCCGCAAGAACAAAAAAAAAAATTCAAAAACTCACCACTAGGGGGGAAATGGCGCTGTATGCAATATTGTTAAACGAAATAAGGGTCGGAATCTAACTTAACATTTTGTTACACGGGTTTAACATTTCGTATTCCCTTAGGAAACATTGACCTAAACAAAATTAGCATTTAAAGTGTGCGCATTCCGGAAATTGTTTTTCGGAAATCGTTCTTACAAATCACTAATTTGGGAATTTTGAAGCCTGAATTCGGCCCTAAAACATGAAGATATCGGTTTAAAACGTTTTTAATCGTTTCTAAAACGAAACTGTTTGTGGGGTTATGCAAAACCGCAATGGCTTGTAACTGGCTTACAGCAGGAAGAAGCAAATGATTTATGCAGATGCGCTTTACACGTCATTTGATTTTCCAGATAAAAGTGAGTCTGTTTGTAAGAGTTCTCATTGTTGCGAATTGAAAATGTCTCTAACCATGCAAGACCGTGCTTTACACGTTAAATGTTATTATGAATGTGATAGCAATGAACGGCATGCTTTGCAAAGGTATCATTCAGTAAGAGGAATAGGCCGAGAGCCAATGGTGGACGTCACATTGAACATCCTTTGTAACACGTTTCAGAAACGATTGAACATAATTTAAATCGATGTCTTCATGTCTTATTTCGTTCAACAATATTGCATACAACGCCATTTACTCCCTGGTGTTGAGTTTTTGAATTTTTTTTGGCGTAAAAGAAATTCCTATGACCTCCTTAACATATTATCAAGTTTGATAACATTTGGTCCAGTAGTTTTCCTCATGTATATATATATATATATATATATATATATATATATACCCAACAAACACAAGGCTGACGGCAACTTGACGGACCGGTGCTGGAGGTGCCGGTAGAACGATAGGCTCGGGGGAAATGTTCCGTACCGTTGATGGGTGACTTACGAATATCCGACGGGGGATCTCGTAGTGTTTACACTTTTGAGGGCCGGTGACGGTTGGATGGGAATCGACACGTTACCGGTCTATCTGTTACGTCCCGGAATCGGATTTCCGATTCGTAACCATAAGTAACAGAAATCTGCATCAGAATTATGAATTTCAAAAGGAAGGCGAAGATTAAATTAAAGAGACTTTTCATAAATATTTATTTCACTTTTGTGAAACTTCTTTTGCACGAAAAATTCACATAATTTTCCTTGTATGTAAAGATTGTATTATGTCAGAAGTATAAGGCTGACATAATATAATCTTTCGGTTATACTATGTGATATATGCATAATATATATCATCTAAATATTTAAGTTGCTAAGCCGACTTTTGGGGCAGTCCGTAAGAGAAAACTACTGCATCAATGTACTTCATTTTGGTCTTAAACGAAAGATTGTAATCTATAGATTTGTCAAATTTGGTTTTTGTGACAGCAATTTCTATTAATTAGCGATAATTTACATTTTACAATTGATTTTTACGCATGCTCAGTGGCATGTTTAAATCCGTCTTTAGAAACTCACTGTTTCCGCGCATGCTCAGTGACATGTTTTAATGATAAACACGTTTATTCCGAGGAGTCTCTCTAGATCTATCCTGCCTTATTTTTATTATGATAATTATATTGGTGAAATACAACAGTAAACCTCATTGACATTGTTTATTTCATGCTGTTTAATTAGCGATAATTTACAATTTAAAAAAATTGCTTTCTGCCCATGCTCAGTGACATTTTTAAATCTGTCTTTAGATACTCACTAAGCACGAGGCCGCTTAATCACAATTTGTTTCTGCGCATTATTATGATTTTCAACATTTGGCAATGATGTGTTGAATATAATTTGTGTATTAGTATATTTATTTACTATCTAGCCGTCATGTTTTGACAGGCATCAACTATTGTTAGATTATATTAATTTATTTTTGGCTTTTATATAGAAATGAAATAAACATCCACTTACAAATGGATATTTTTTTCGCACAAGAGTTTATGCACAAAAGAGCAAAGAGTAGTACCTGCCTAAATTTGTTTTTCATTTTGATTAAGACGGACTTTTCGGCAGACTCTCTTGGATGCCAAAGCGAGTATCTATCGGGACTTCATTTCAAACTCTGGTTCTCTGCGATTTACCTGGCAACCCTGCCAGCAGTTGCATCCAAGCCAAGATCAATTTCGTTAAGCGCTATATTTCGTTTTTTTTTGTAGACCGCTGAGTTACGCTTATTTGGATTTCAAATTTTTCGGTGATGGTGTTGATAATTATTTCATGATTTAAATATTTCGTGACGCTGGAATTGGAGCCATTTTTTTATATAAAAATGACCATCTTAGTTTATTTTCGGCACTTTTTTTGGGGGGGGAGGGGGGTAAGTATATTGATTTTGCAATGAATAACATGACAGCTTTTATTTATCAGAAAATAGATATATTCATAGCATAAAGTAAAATACTTCGAGTGACAGTTCTCTTTTAAATGAAATTGAGTCCGAATGCATTTCAATAAATGTTTAACAGATTAAACACTAAAAATATATCATACCCTTTTATACCTCTATACAGTCATAATATTGTTATTAAAATACTGAGGTACATCGAATTTTATTCGTCATTTTTACAGTATTTATTCGCATACTTTATACCTAGTGATGTATAGAACAATAAAGAATAATTCGAGGAAATGAAATAAAAATATTGATAACTGCAAATAAATTTCACATACCTGACCAACGAAGATGTAAATGTAGGTATAAATATTTTATAAGTTCTAACACCCATTGATATGAACCGTATTCATATTTTCCGAATACGCTTCATAAAAAAAAGTCCATCTCATCAGAAATTAACTTAGAAATTGTGTGTTTGTATGTACATATGTAAATGTTGACAGTATTTTAGTAGCTTTTAATGTGCTAGTAAATAGATAGTTTACTAATTACTTTCTTCATACAAGGATTCTGCATATGTCTTGTTTGTGTGGTAAGTCTTCCCCTTCACAGCTGCACTTACTTGATGAAAATAAAAATGCATTTTAAGATAATTTCATGTTTCAGTTTGAAATGCAATTTTGCAGTCATATAATATTTTCTAAATTATTTAAAGTTAGAAGAACATAAACGTGTTCCTCATTGCTTATTATTTTTTCATAAACAGATAAAAACATACAGATTCAGATAAATATTTTTAAAAAAATTACTAAGAGTTTTGCACGGGTAAAATTTAAATAAAATCTGTCCCATTCGCCCATGACTTGTAAAGATGGAAGACACTTTATTTTACGTACCAAACATCGGCATCAATTTAGTCTCCGATAGTGCTTAGTTCTAATGTATCACTGTCACCGAGTACAATGAGTAGGGATACATAATTTTCGTATTTACGAAATAGGTGCTAAATTTGCCGATATCAGCGAATAAATGTAAAAATATTTTTTTACTAGTTTTCGGCGAAAACTCGGTAATAAACGGCTTTTTAAGCGAAATTAGTTAATAATAGTAATAATTTATTGAGATAATTACTCAACTAAGACCATCCAAATGGTCTTTAACGGAGAGATCTCACTCTTCATAGAATTTGCTCCGAATTTCACTCGGACATTTTTTTCCCGTACCCGAATCGAACCTAAAAATCTAACAGTGCAAGGTCTTCCCTTTGTCCTCCCACACACCGATTCTGGGGTCTCAGAAAGAATGGCTCAAACCAATTCTTTCTGAGAACTCGTTTCCTCTCTCCCTCCCCGTGGACACTCCTTGTTGCAGGTGCAGTAGAAAGCCCCTTTTCTGAGAAGGGGTGGTAATTTCTTTCCACGCACAGATGGCTGTTTTAGCTATTGCTGTGACTCGCTGGACAGTCCATGAGGGGCAAAGGTTAAAAAATTAGGTGCCCTTTTTAACATGGGTTCTCCAGATTATTATTCATAGGCTTAATTTAAATCATATTTTTTTAAAAAAAGAAAAAACATCTGTAATGATCATAATAATTTTGAGTTAAAAAAATGAATATCAATACAACATAATATCAATACAACAACATTTTTATACCAACATCTTGACTTAAAAAAGAAAAATTGCGAAATCACTGATAAAAAATAAACATGTAAAGAACGCAATTTTTTTTTTATTTTTTTTTATCTTGAAACGGTCGCAAATGTGCTTAATATTATATTAAGAACAATTATACTATTTACACTGGCAGATAATTTAGAAAATTTTGATAGATATAGATGTTCCCATCTTCGGTAGTCATTAACTTCATTGTCGCGTAAATATTTCCTCTCTTCCTATTTATTTCAGGCTTTCTGTAATTTCTCTTGCTATCTATAGCAAGTCCCCCCTACACATGTATTCATTCCACAATGGGAAAATTTAATTTTAAGTTTCATAAAAATTATTAGGCCAGTGGCATCCATTAAATCGTTTCAAGGGGTTCAGAGAGCCATCCATTAAAAGCTTTCAACGAGAAGTTACAAGAAATTTCAAAGCCTCAGGAAAAAAAAAATCTTTATATTTTTTCATTACCTTAATCTTTATCTAATAATCTTTATGTATTTTTAACGCTTTAAGCTGATCGTCTACATAAAAGGATTTTTCCCGCATGAAAAGTAGTATTTCACATTATTGAAATTCTGAAAAATGGCTAATTTAGTCTATAAAATTGATTTAACTTTTCGTGTATTTTAAGCCGTAGCTGAAAATACTTTGATGCAAGCTGAAAAATCAGACTCTAAGTATTTGTTTCTAAGCATAAACATTTTGATCACAAGAAAGCTCAAAGTTTAAAAGAAATATTTCCAGAAATAAAAATAAAAATTAAGAAAAGAAATGTGTCTACGGACTGAAAAAGACTTTTGTTCCAGAAGAGTTTTTTTCAGTCCCAGCTCCCAAAAATACTGTTTTAAATTTTTCGATGTCCCTGTAAATTACTACATATATAAATGTAAGTTCAGCGAGCTAAGGACAAATTACGTTTGGCGAGCGTGCGATCATGACGTACACAGATTGGCGATTTTTGGTCATCTAAGTGTTGGCGAAACTTTGGCGCACGCTATTTATGCCAATTATATTTCGACACAGTTGCTGTCTTCAGTTCTCTACTTCGGTGTTGGACCATTTTCGGCAATGGCGGGAGTTAGAAGCGGACACCTCCGTAGTATGAAATTTGTGGAGGGGGAAAAATCTTTTTCTGTTTGTCATTGCTCCTTTCCCGCTTCTACTCACAGAATGTATGGACGTCTCCTTGAGACAGCTGTTGGTTGAGCAGGATTTTGTCTGTGATTCTCTTTTACGGCGGGGTCTCTTGGACTCGGTGTATGCTTTCCTACACCAGGGAGATTAGAAACACCACATTTGCTATCTCTCCGCTGCTTGACTGTGTGGGATTTTCTTTATTTTCAACATTTTTTTAAATATACCATCATTGGACAATGACCGAAAGGTATGTTTAATTTTCAGTCATCATATTCAGCAATATGATAAGACTGTAGGATGACAGAATGTTATTATTTTTTATCTCCAAAGAATAAACTTATCAAGACCTATTTGAAGATGTCTCAAAACAAAATATTTCTTCAACAGCTAAGATTTAACAACGAATCACTCTTTGATTTGCAAAACAATGAAAAAATTTTTCACTTGTCAACTACTAAGAAAATGACTGAATAAAATTCATAAAACATTGAACTACATTCAATTTTAATTTTTAATCATTTTCAAATAAATTATATAAATTAAGATTATATAATCGGATAATTCCTGATTTTCAGGAATTATTCTGAACAAAACTTTTAGGTGATAGCAGAGATTAATATTTACTATTACCTGAAAATACACGAGAAAAAGGGAAAAGTTACAAATATTAATACTAGTTATACATGGAGAGCCAGAAAAAAAATAAAGTGAAAGGGTAGATATCAGATCATATTACATAGAAAGGTTATAAACAATCTC
Source organism: Dolomedes plantarius (assembly GCA_907164885.2). NCBI lineage: Eukaryota > Metazoa > Arthropoda > Arachnida > Araneae > Dolomedidae > Dolomedes > Dolomedes plantarius. The sequence goes on along the minus strand of OU015490.1, from coordinate 135,730,360 downwards.
ATTAATAAAAATTAAAAGCATGTAAACGGAAGGGTTCTACGAGAAACTTTGAAAATCTGCCGTTATTCCGATTCCGGCTCACTACTGGCGAGTACTCCTGATCCACGGCGCTTTGCTGGTTGCGAGATGGGTACTTGACGGCCTGTCGACACGAATTGTTGCTCCCGTTACCGGCCCGTCACCCTCCAGCAATGCTGCGGTTTTATGTCCGCATAGACGGATACCTCGCGGTTCGTAGTCGGATGCACGATAGCTTCATTGTTACCGGAAGCGGCCCGGCACTCGACGGGGTAGTCGCGGGCGAGAGGACACTCCCGTGACAGATCCGATACTTACCTAATGCGCCGGCCCGGCAATGGAGAAATCGGCGGGCCGGAATCTTCTTGCCCCGGCCCGATGCCTCTGTGTTTGTTGGATATATATATATATATATATATATATATATATATATATATATATATATATGTGTGTGTGTGTGTGTGTGTGTGTGTGAGTGTGTGTGTATACATATGTTACAGGAAATGAGTGAATTGCAGCCATTCTATGAAATGCCTTGGAATCTATAGAATGCGTGACGTTTTTAAGCAAAGCATGAAATCTCTGTGTTATTTTAACATTCTGGATACTGTTCCTAAGCAATGTGTTCAATACCTAGCATTATATAGAATGACTAATACTATATTGGCAAAGTATGAAACGATATCAGGAAAAGTCTGTTACTGAAAAGAAGTATATAAAATTGAAAGAAGAAATTCAAAATGAAATACAGGCTTTTCTTGTCGCAAAACAGTCCAAGAAAGTCACTATAGAACTAACTTCTTGTATCAAGGGAAGCTAGAATTGTATTTTGAATTACACTTCATTGTCTTTTATCTCAAGAGCACTTCGCGTTTTGCGCCCAGGGCGGCGTGGGGATATTGTCCTTACTATCGCACGCCACTCAGGACTACAACAGGGCGTTACGGTCAGGGGTGCTATTTCCTTAGCCGGACCCCTATGGAAGTCATTCGTGAAACACAAACAGCACAGCGGTACGTAGACGACCTTCTGCATCCGTTTTGCTGCCGTTCCTCTTTTGCCACTGCGGACTTACTTTTCAACAAGATAATGCCCGCCGCATATGGCACGAGTTGCTATGAATGGTCTTCAATATTTTATATATATATATATATATATATATATATATATATACATAATATTCATGCATATACGTAAGATAAAGGTTTATAGAAGAAAGAAGTAAACCAGTAATCGTTTTTGAAAAAACGTTTCATATATAAAAATTCTATAAAAATAGCTTCATGTTTTAAAATTGCTTTCGCATAAATATCGAAATAAAATCAAGTAGCTTTTAAGAAATACAAAATTTATAATATAAAACCACTATCTACAACACAGATAATGTACATTTTCAGAAAATAGCGTGTCAAATTAAAAACTTTTTTACGCAGTTCCAAGTAGCAGACTTTATTATTTTTGAAATTTTTGTTAAATGGAGAATTTCAGTATTGGTGTTTGTTTACACAACATTTTTTTTGGAAGTTTCAATTTATTTGAAAATAATAAATGTAAGACAAAATGACTTGAGTATTTAAACTTTTGAAAATATATATATGCACGATGACTTTCAGAATGGCAAACTGAAAGTGGCTTGATTTTGCAATCACCAATTGCATGAGCACACAAAAAAAGTGCAAGGCTGCCCTTCATAGGCTTGTTACCAGGAATTGCCTTCTCCGCTTTGGTGATGTATTTTCTTCTTGAGATTTTTTTTCCAAAACAATCTTGTTTCATCACAGTTGAAAACTTAGTTTGGCATGTAGCCTTCACTTTCCACAAACTTTTTGAATTCATCAACAAATTCATCTGCAGTCTTTTATATGAACTACCAGTCTCCCCATGCCTAACAACACTTTGAATTCCACTTCGCTTGTGGAATTTCTCAATCCAGCCTCTACTGACTTTAATATCTTCCCATTCAACACCATTTGTACTCGGTGTTTCAGCTACCAAAATACTGTGCAACTTCTTAGCCTTTTCGCATATTATAGCTTCACTAATACTATCACCAGCAAGCTAATTTTCACGTATCCCCCCTAGCAAAAATTTTTCTACCTTTTCTATAACTTGAGGCCTTTGCTTCGTTTAAACAGTCACTCCTTTACCCACATCAGCAGCCTTTATTGCCTCTTTGTTTTAGAGGATAGTACAAATGGTAGACTTCGCCAACCCAAACTGCGCGGCGAGATTAGAAACACGCACGCCATTCTCATGTTTAGCTATTATTTCCTTCTTTTTCTCAACAGTTAGGCTAGGTTTCCTGCTAGCAATGTCACTTGTTCTTGCCATTTTCTCGGGAGCCATATTGAGGGCTGATTTAAGCAAAAATATTTACAAAATAAATCTGGGAAATACATGAGCAACCAACGTTTAAGCTGTACTTGAGAACGTTGAGTTCTCACCAACTGAGCTTGACATGTGGGCTGTTCGCGAACCGAAACAAGTGTGACGAATGCTTGCATCGCATATCACCAGATGGCAGCACATCTCCGGTGCTTGCTCGTAAAACGAATCGTTCGTAAACCGAGTCGTTCGTAAATCAAGGTACCACTGTATATATATATATATATATATATATATATATATATATATATAGCGAAATTTCTGTATGGCAGACAGCTAGGGTTCGAAAAAGAATGGGCTGCTTGCAGAAGTACCGAGTAGAGAAGTTTCAGTGTATATATATATATATATATATATATATATATATATATATATATATATATATATATATATATATATATATATATATATATATAATGAATAATTTTCGTATAAAATATGATGGATCAACTGTTTATACGAAACCAATACACTTTTAAAGAAATATCTACAAGAGAAGGCCTTTTTCTTCACCATTTTGTGCCCAATTTAAATTTTTTTTCTCAAAAGTTGAAGCAGCAGACTTTATATTCTATAAAATGCTTGCGAGGCGGTGGTTTTTAGTATCGGTTTTTCTTCTTTATCACGAAAGCAGCGAGTTTCATCCGGGAAGTTTCGGTCTATTACCAGATAATAACAGCCCGAGACACAGGCTCGTGTCTCTAATCGTGATTAAGACGGCCTATCGGAAACGCATTAAGAGCGAGACGAATGCGGTGAAAAATTCAGCGTCCACTACTTCCCTAGTTGTCGTGCATGGCATCATTTTCGTTCAAAGGACTTTTCAGATATTAGTTTTTGCGAGAGTTAATGTTGATTTAAACAGCAAAATTTAAATAATGAGGTTCCCTGGCACCACCTCCGAAACGTGTGCTGGGGAAGTCATTATATATATATATATATATATATATATATATATATATATATATATATCTTTGTTTGGTACAAGAAGATCCTAAGTTAGTTTTTTCCACGATGACTTTGTTTGCTTATGTCTCTTAAAAAAAATATTATTTTCAATGTAAGAAGTACTTAAGTCTGTCCGGTGCTTTAAAAGTGTATTCTAAACCATTGTACAGACTTAGGTGTTTCTTACATTGAAGATATTTTTTTAAGAGACATAAGGAAACAAAGTCATCTTTGGAAACGAAACTGACTTAGGCACTTCTTGTACTAATCCACAGATATCTTTATATATATTGGGGAGAGTTGCCAAAATCCTGCCAGTTAAGAAATTATGCATGGTGGGGAGAACTGTTAAGTTTGCTTAAAACACTAATTATCCTAAACCATAGAATGACCATTTTATTTTAAACAGTTTGTAATGGTAAATGCATTTGTAAACGTTTCCTGTTTCTGGTTTTCGAAGTAATAATACCTAACAATGGAGAAATTGTATATTTATGAAAAATCCAGTACATTTAGGACAAACATAAAGTTGGATGTCTTTTGAGCCTCGTGTATCCAAATTTTTACATCCCAAATATTGAGGCATGTTTCCGAAACGGATTTCTTCACATAAAAAGCAGAACCATTCTTCTTCATTTGTTGATTCGAAGATTCACTTGTTGAAGCATTAGTGAGTAATACACCTTTACATTATTCTTTCGGTTAGTTCATTTTTTTTTATTTTAATGTTTGTGTTTGCTTTTTCTCATCTATCAATGTGCTCTGTTTTTTCTTATCTTCCAATTTACCAAAATAAATCTCTACTGGTGAGCACACTTGCTTTTTGATTTACGAGTTATTGTAGGAAGTGGAGAAATTTCCTCAAATATTCAAATTTAAAACACCATTAACACCTACATTTTCAGAAGAAGTACCAAGTGATTGTACAGATTCATTGCCGTTGTCTTATATTTCTCAAGTTTACTTAAACGATCATTCGCCACATAACAAAATAAAGTTCCAATAAAGTTTTCAATTTATCAATATAGGCCAGTTGCTTCAATTGCACTGGTATGATTTGAGAAACTGCACAAGAGTATCATTTAGGAAACCCCTTGGCTTCTTAGAAAGTGTTTCATATAATTTCAAAATGAATTTTTCCAAAGTTTGTAGGAATGTCGTAAGTAATATAAGTAATCTAAGATTAAATTGGTATAAAAATAAATATAATTAAACCATTTCTACAATAGATAGTGCTTACTTAACACTATTAAAATTTCATATTCGTCTTACCTGTTTTTACAAGTAGACGGGAACAGCATAGAAACACGTGTTCTTTCACCACATAGGTCATGCAGTAATATGAATGACTCAGCTTTTAAGATATACTATTAGATACCGCAACAGTTAAATATTAAGAGAAAATTGGATTTGGTACGATTTAAGAGAGTGGTAAGCATTTGTCAACTTCCATACATATATATATATATATATATATATATATATATATATTAGCTGTTTACCCGTGGTTGCCCAGGCATTTATTAATCTCAACGTTTTACTACACGGGAAAAGAAATGAATTTTACCTATAGTGTAAAATCTAAGTAATTTTATTTACGGGTATTTAAAAGTATATGTACAGTATACAAATGATAAAATAAAATTACAAATTCATTCTATTATTTAACTCGAATATTGATTATAACTTGATTATAAAGAACTTGATTATAAAGAATACTTTTAGTTTCCTATATTCAACTCAGTGACTCCGAACACAATGGATTCGACACTACTCTCGGACATTTTGGACATTTCCTTTTCCTCCCTTCCTCGCTCCTCCCTCAATGCCGATGGGGGGGGGCTGAACTTGCACTTAAACGACATCAGTTGTGTCACTATTCGTCTCAGTGGCTCCGATAACTATGGATTCGACATTACTCTCGGTCATTTTGGACATTTTATCTTCTCCCCCCCGCCCTCTTCCAACGTTGATGGGGGGAGGTGCTGAACTCTCACTTAAACGGCTTTCGGATTGCCACTGTTCCTCTCCGAGACCTCGAAATCTACGAATTCGACACTACTCTCGGTCATTTTGGAGATTTTATAGTCCCCCTTCTTCTCCCCCTCACCCCCTTACGGTAATGGGTGGCTGAACTTGCACTTAAACGACATCGGGAGTGTCACTATTAATCTCAGCAACCCCGAAAACTATGGATTCGACACTACTCTGGGTCATTTTGGAGATTTTATATTCCCCCTTCTTCCCCCTCCACCCCCCCATACTAATGGGGGGGGTGAACTTGCATTTACGCGACATTGGGAGTGTCACTATTAATCTGAGCAACCCCGAAAACTATAGATTCGACAGAGATATCAGTCGTTTTCGATTATTTTTACATGTGCACCCTGCGCCCCCCCTGCCCACCTAGGGGTGCTAGGGGTGTCCTATTGTGAATCTAAACCATTTCGAATCAACTTAATCGCACACACAAAATTTCATAAAAATCATTCCAGCCGTTTAGGAGGACTTCAGTGACATACACACGGACAGAAAAAAAATATATATATAAATGTATATATATATATATATATATATATATATATATACACTCATGGACAAAAAAATTAGCGCACCAAGAAGGAGTCGTGAAAATGAAGCGAAATTTTAAATACGTAATGACTACTTTGATATAAGTAAATGATAAGAAAATCAAAGAAATAGGATAATTTATTTCAGAGAAAAAGGCAAAAGAACGGAGGAGTTAATACTCCGTTGGACCCCCTCTAGCTCGAATGCACGATGCGATACGATCGGGCATTGAGTCATACAAGTTCTGTATGATGTCTTGAGACATTTCGTTCCATATTTGCTGTAACCTTGCCTCTAGTTCATTCAAACTCGTGGGATGTCCAACTCGTCGTCCCAAATGATCCCAGATATGCTAGATTGGAGACAAATCTGGGGATCGGGCAGGCCAAGGAAGGGTAGTAACAGTGCGGAGACAGTCTTGTGACACCCTTGCCGTATGAGGCCGAGCATTGTCTTGTTGAAAAATGGCTCCTGGGAGCCGTTGCATGAGTGGCAACACATGTAGTTGCAGGATTTCATGAACATACCGCTGGGATGTCATTGTGCCACGGACCAATACTAGCGGTGACCGTGTATTGTAGGCAATGGCACCCCATACCATCACACCAGCTGTGGGAGCGATGTGTCGCTGTACAGCAAAGGAAGGATTGAAGCGTTCACCACGGGCTCTCCACACACGAACACGATTGTCATCACTGCCGAGATTGAATCGGGATTCGTCGCTAAAGACGACCTGGTTCCATTCCGCTGCAGTCCAGTTTCCTCGTGCGCGGCAAAACTCCAAACGGAGGCGTCGATGGGTGCGCGTCAAGGTCAGCACACGTAATGGGCGCCGCGATACCAACTGTGCTTCATCCGGGCGCTTTAGTATGGCTCGAGAAGACACAGAGGCCCCTAGTGAAGGTGCTACCTGTGCCTGGATGGCGGCCGATGAAGCAGTTGGCTGTACGCGTGCATTTCTTACGATGTGGTGGTCTTCTCGACGACTGGTCTGTCGAGGGCGTCCTGAGCCTGGTCTTCGTGTACATGACATCTCTCGGGTCCACTGGTCCCAACACCTCCTCACAACACAATCAGAGCGGCCTAATTGACGAGCTACTCGCCTAGCTGACCACCCAGCTTCCATCATCCCGACGATTCTCCCCCTCTCAAACTGCGACAACTGCTTATATTGTCTTCGAACACGGCGTAATGGCATGTCTATCTCAGCTCTTCCTTTGTAAATGATTCAGCACACTCAAACAAGCTTTGGTTACCTGTTTTATACTCCACAGAGTACGATGTTCAACGCCCTCTACCGGCTATATGTAATGCGCAATCACGCTGCATTTCTAATCATTTGCATATCTCCCCGACATGTACCTTCATTGCAAGTTTCGTTACGATCCCGCAATTATTTCTTGGTGCGCTAATTTTTTTGTCCATGAGTGTATATATATATATATATATATATATATATATATATATATATATATATATATATATATAGCTAAAAAGCTTACTTTACAAAGTCTTTAAAACTCTAAATCTCAACAACAAAAATAAATCGCTAGATAAAAACTAAATCCAGAATAAAGCATAGACTGTTTTTTCACCTTGCAACCAATTGATTCCTCTGTACGAAGGCGAAGGAAAGGGATGATTCAACCCATGGATTCACGGCGAATTTTTTTCTTCTTTTCTTCTTTGTTAATTCTTTTTCCGTAGCTCACTTAATGATGCTATTCTGGGCTGAATGATCATCGTGGCGGATTTCTGCGATGTCGGCTCGATCGCCTTTTATCCGGGTTCTTTTTTCATTGCTCATTTTTCCTGATTCCTTTTCAATTTTGTTTTTCTATCTGCATCCTTCTTCATAACCGCAGAGAAGAGCTGAATTGAAAATATATCAGTGACATGACGTATTTTTATGTATGATAAAAAGTTAATATATATATATATATATATATATACAGTGGAATCTCGATCTGTCGTTTTTCAAGGGACCGAATGAACTGAACTATAAATGTGGGAAAACGATAGATCCGGGAACATAACAAAGCAATATGTTAGTCGGAACTGGTTAAAATAAACGGTACATACGGGAAAACTGTGATTCGGAAAACGATCGATCGAGATTTCAATGTATATATATATATATGAATGTCGTAACGCTTTTACAATACTTCTATAAAATATATTATTTTCACTTTTATACAAACGCCATAAGGGGATGTTCCCCCTTGCTCGGGTTCGTGATCTAAATTTAGATACTTTCCCCTGTCTGTCTGCAAAAGATTCACAGAAAACTCAATATTTGTCCCTGCATTACACCCAATGCTCTCTGATGCGAATTCCAGAAAGGGGTTGCAGATGAGACATTTCCTGTGCTGTTCCAGTTTACATAATTTTCGCCTTCCCCCACGACACACAAAATGCCATAACCTTTGTTACAAGAACGTTGGCGAAACTAGTTAGCAGGCGCCAAGTCGCCAATATCCAGACGTTTCGATCATCAACATTACATGATCAAGCCTCGACAGGAGAGGGAACTTTGATTACGAACACAGAGCGATTCACCACCAGCCTGTTCGGAAGCAACTGTCATGATGGGAAAGGAACGTGGTTGCCAGACTACAAGCCTAGTTACCCGGGTCTATCTGCCGAGACATTGACGCCCTCCTGAATCCGCCTAGACGCCTTCATGATGTTTGTTATAGCCTTAAGCCTCCTTCTTTTTCTACAATAACCTTAATAAATAAAAAAAACTGATGTTCATCAACCAACTTTGACTAGTTTCTGTCACCCTTTCTCCTTTAATTTTTTTCAGAACATCCTTGAAGCTTTGAGTAAATCTTCTCCCACCATTTCGTACTCGACATGATCTGATTCTACATTCATTTTACTACCCCACTACAATATATATATATATTGAAATAGAGACTCCATTGAAATAGAGTCTTGAAATAGAGACAGACAGACACACAAACTTATTTCCGAAAGTAATAGCGAAATTAAATCAAGGAAATTATTCTAATGATTCCTAGATATTTCCTTTGGAAAAAAACCCAAACATCGCCATCAGGTAATTACAATAATCCTTTTAAATCCCAAAAATAAATAAACTACCGTCAGAATTTCTCGGTCTAATTGTTTTCCCGACGAACATAAAACGGCGAAATAAAAATCGAAACCTAGAAAACGAAATGACAAGCAGTTAAAAGTTCGAATCACTGCGGACAGCCCATAATGACTCCTACGACGTGATTTCTTTCCCGCTCTTACAAGCTTTCCGTAATCCCATTTCGCTCATGAAGATCCTTTCTTCTTTAAGAATAAATGTTCCGGAGGATTATTGAATAAATTGACAAAAAAAATGCAACGCCGAAGCATGAAATCGGAATGGTTGAGCGCAGCAATTCGTATTCATTAAGTATTGTTGTTTGTGAACGCGCAGTAGGTTTGGGAGATCCTACCTCGTGACATGGGCTATCATTTATTTCAAAAGGGTATTACACTAGTTTAAAAAATAGGAATGACAGCAACGACCTCAAAATATACGACTTCGATACCACACACACGCGAGCACACACACACACACACATATATATTATACACACTGTCAGTTTTCATACACATTCTGCCCAATAGAGGGAGAAACCTCCCCGTCTCTTCAGATGTTTTCGAAGAGGATGATTGGGAGAAGTCATGACGCATGCGCGTCGGTATATGGTTTTGTTTTTAGTAGTACAACTGTGATTCTCCGAGAGAGAACATCGAGCAATCCTGCGTATTGTCTCAAAGGTATTATATGTATAGAAAAGGATATATAATAAAACAGGAAAAAGACAGTGTCAAGTATCTTCCATCGGTATATCAAGAGACACCGGGTAGGTGTCCCCGAACCATTTTCTAACGTCAGTGGATTAAAATCAACTAATTTCAGTGTATCCCGACATTAGTGGCGCAGTCACGGCAGGATTGATTATTGATGGAAGATTAATTATTGATTGAAAAATGGAGCTACTGAAGATTAAAAGAGCACCGCTCCGTACAGCGTTTACTAAAGTTTATAATCTCCTTAAGGAAAAATTAGCAGAAAAGGAACTAAGAATGACAGACATCGAAATAAGTCTGGAACAGTTGACGGATAAGTCAAACCGGCTCCGAGAAATTGACCAAGAACTGCTTGATGCCTTATTAACTTCAGGAGCAAAAGAGAAAGAATACGCTCAAGAATTCGAAGCTTGTGAGGTATATGTGGAAAAATTCGTACAAATAAAGACAGAAGCAAAGCAAATTTGTTCGTCAAGAGGTCAAAAAAGTCAAGTGGAAGAAAATAGTGAAAACGAAACCGAAGCTAGAATTTCGCAAGTTCAAATCAGGCTGCCGAAAATCAATTTAATTCAATTTGATGGAGACCCCCGAAAGTGGCTAAACTTCTGGAATACCTTCATAAAAATTCATGAAGACGATACGTTGGACGACCATTTGAAATTTGTGTATTTAATACAGTCAACGATCCCGAATTCCAAAGCACGGGAGATTGTGAACAGTTACCCCTGCACAGCTGATAATTATTCAAAAGTGATAGAGCACTTGCGCACTAGATTTGGAAATACCCAGATTCTTATATAAATTTATGTTCGAGATTTATTACAGTTAGTTCTGGCCAATTATACGTCAAATCAAAAATTTTCGTTATCATCGCTTTACGACAAATTAGAGACTAAATTACGAGCGTTGGAATCGCTTGGTGTCACTAAGGATAAATATGCCAGCATAATATTCCCTCTAGTTGAATCCTTTTTGCCCACGGATATATTACGAATTTGGGAACGAGAACGGGAAAAGTCCACAGAAATTAGAGGTAAGACAGATTTAGATTCTCTTCTTGAGTTTTTAAAAACTGAAGTATTAACTGAAGAACGCATGCTATTAGCGCGCGATGATTTCGGTTTGAATAAACCCAAGAGGAGTTCAAAAAATAAAGATTTAATGGAATCAGATATCCCTACTTGTCACGAATTGTGGGTAGGAGAGAAAAAATCGACGCCTAATAAGATAAAAATAGAATTATGTTTTTTCTGTGAGAAGCCTCACCCGACAGAAAAATGCTTTAAAGCAGAAACGCTTTCCTATCAGGAAAAGAGAGATTTGTTATATAAAAAAGGAGTTTGTTATGTATGTTTGAAAAAGGGGGGAAATCATATTTCCCGCAACTGTCGGTTAAAATTGAAGGTAAGATGCGGCATATGCCAGAAAGTAGGTCATTTGTCTGTCCTTTGCCCCACGGCGCCAGACAAGAGTAAACAGACATTTGCAAACTCTGAGTCTAAGGGGGAAGAGGCGAAAACGGTTGGCAATGATCAAATACTTTCGTCGAGTTGTTTACAAGATGAGGGAGTTTTATTGCAGACATTAGTGGTTGGAATATCCAACGGGAGCAGGCAAAAAAACATAAGGGTCATAATTGACAGCGGAGCTGTGCAGTCGTTCATTTGTAATGACGTCATTGAGTATTTACAATGTGAGAGCGTGGGGGAAAAGAGATTAATTCATCAACTTTTCGGTGGCGTACAGACAGGTGAAGAGTTACATCGCATGTATAACATTTGCGTAAATAGTCTTGATAATGATTTTAGTTGTGAGATGTTATGTTTAAACAAAGCAATTATTTGTTCAGATGTAAAAAGGATATCCTCAAACGGGTCGTTGTCAGAGGAATTAAAAACTTATGGTATTTATGTGAATGATATGCAGGGTTGTTTTCCGGAAGTGGGAGATGAAATTAAAATGCTTATCGGTTCTGACGTCGCGGGAAAATTATTTACTGGAAAATTAAGATGTTTAAAAAGTGGTCCCGTAGCTATGGAAACCAAATTGGGATGGGTCATCATGGGAAAAGTACCAAATTTTAACGAGAAGGATACCCATACATGTGTTTCGTTACTGTTGAACGAGAGATCAGCAGAAAATTTTTGGAAATTAGATACTATAGGAATAACTGACCCGGTCGAAGCGAAAACAAAACTAGAGTTGCAAAAAGAGAGTATGCTATATTTTGAGAAAGGGTTGAGAGTAGATTCCGAAGGTAGATATGAGGTTGCACTACCATGGGTTTTAGATCGTTCTAGGTTACCTAGCAACCGAGAATTGGCGGAAAAACGCCTAGAGACTACTCGGAAGAAACTAATGCACTCGAATAAAATTGGGGCCTATCAGGAGGTATTTGATAACTGGTTGGAAGAAAATATTATTGAGGAGGTACGTAATGATGTACCTAATGAACATTATCTTCCCCACCGTCCAATTTTTAAGGAAGCTGGTACTACGAAAGTTAGGCCGGTTTTCGACGCGTCAGCACATACTAAGGGAACCGTCTCGTTAAACGAATGTCTAGAAACGGGTCCGAACCTCCTCGAAATCATACCCTCGTTGATAAATCGCTTCCGGAAGTTTCCGGTAGGAGTAGTTTCGGACATAGAGAAGGCCTTTCTACAAATAAGTATTAGAGAAGAGGATAGGGATTTTTTACGGGTTTTGTGGAAAGGTGTGAATGAGAAGGATATTAAGGTTTATCGCCACCGACGGGTGGTTTTCGGGCTTACGTGCAGTCCTTTTTTGTTGGCGGCTACTCTAAATTGGCACTTAGATAATGCTACGGAGTGTTTTTTAGACACTGCAAAAACTTTAAAGGAGTCATTTTATGTAGACAATTGTCTTGTGAGTTTCAAGACAGTTGAAGAACTAGACAAATTTGTGATGCTTTCGCGGACGCTGCTTTCTGCCGCAAAGTTTAATTTAAGGGGATGGAGAACGAACGGAGAAAGTGAGGTAATTTCTCAGGCGGGGTTAGAGGAAAATGTTTGTGTTTTAGGGCTAGATTGGAATCTAAAAGATGACACGTTGTCATGTAAAATAGAAACGAAGACGGAAGGGAACATGGTCGCTAGTAAAAGGTCCCTACTGTCATGCACGAATAAATTGTTCGATCCCATGGGCTTCACTTCTCCCGTTACTCTTTTCCCAAAATTGGCCTTACAAGAATGCTGGAAACAAAAATTGAGTTGGGACGAGAAACTCCCAGAACCGTTAGAAAAGCAGTTTTCTACGTGGCTAACGAAGATGACATTACTAAAAGAAATTAAGATTCCGAGATGGATGGAGGTTCGGGGTTCGATACCCGAAGATGTCAGCCTGCATGTTTTTTGTGACGCGAGTAGGCAAGCATATGCTACTGCTATTTTTATAAGGATAAAAACAAATGAACATGTTAGTGTTAATTTAGTGCAATCACGCACACGAGTTTCCCCACTTAAGAACGTAACTATTCCAAGGTTAGAGTTGCTGGGCTGTACTATAGGAGCCAGACTGGGAAACACAGTAACTTCAGATTTAAGAATTGCTGGAATAAAACGATTCTTTTGGTGTGATTCCACAACAGCACTGACTTGGATCCGGAGAGATGTTCAGTGGGGCACTTTCGTTTGGAATCGAGTACAGGAAATCCGTACGTTGACAAAAGTAGAAGAGTGGCGTTATGTTCCGACTGAACTAAATTCAGCAGATCTGCCTTCGAGAGGCTGTTCAGTAGAGCACTTTCTTCGATCAAAATGGTGGGAGGGACCCAACTGGCTGAAAGGACCTGAGCAGTCGTGGCCCTCCGAGGTTGAGAAACCTGACGAAGAAGTAGTGAACTCCGAAAAGAGAAAATCGGTGCTTGCCGCCACTGAAGGGATTTTCGTGCCGAATGATTGGTTTTATCGTTATTTCTCTTCATTCCCGAGAATTTTGAGATTAGTTGCGTGGATATTACGTTTTTTGAACAACGTTAGAAAAACAGACATATGCAAAGAAATTGAACTGTCGATCTCAGAACTTAAGAAAGCTGAAGAAACAATTTTCATTCTGATACAGAAAGAATCATTTTCGAAAAATGAAAAACAGTGTTTTAAGAACCTTCGAACACTGGTTGACGAACAGGGCATTATCAGAGTAAAAACTCAAGTGATGTACAGACATGATACAGATGATTTCAAGTACCCGGTACTTTTACCTTCCGATCATCGGGTAGTACATCTCCTGATTTTATGGGAACACCAGAGACTGTTACATGCTGGGGTCACCCTGTTGATGTCTAATTTACGCGAGCGGTTTTGGATCATCAAGGCTAGAAGAACAATCAGAGCTGTTATACACCGTTGCGTACGGTGCAAAAGGTTTAATGCAACTAAGACAGAGTCCATACCGATTTCGTTACCAGCTGACAGAGTGCAAGACTTTGCAGCCTTCCAAGTGACGGGTGTAGATCTTGCCGGCCCTTTATTCCTTAAAGGAGCTAAGAAATCTTGGATCGTTTTGTACACCTGTGCAGTATACAGGGCGGTACATTTGGAGCTGGTGACGTCGCTTTCAACCGAATCGTTTCTGCAATCTTTCCGGCGATTCATTGCCAGGAGAGGTAGGCCTGTCACAGTGTATAGTGACAACGGAAAGAACTTTGTCGGTGCTAATTCAGCTTTTTCTTCCATCGATTGGGAACTTGTTACGGCAGCGTCGACATTGCAGAAAATCCGTTGGAAGTTCAATCCTCCTTCCGCCGCCTGGTGGGGCGGTTGGTGGGAACGCTTGATCCAGTTAGTAAAACGGATTCTGAGAAAGGTTTTAGGAAGGGCTGTCCTTTCTTATGAAGAACTCCTGACCGTCATCTGTGACTGTGAGCAGTAATAAACACACGACCTCTCACTTATGTGTCAGAGAGTCCGGAGGACCCGTCTCCTTTAACTCCGGCTATGTTTCTCCAGACACTGAGCTTGTCCGATGTTGAAGACATCGATTTGGTGGACCGTCAGGGGTTAAACAACCGAATAAAACATGTACAAGGGATCCGGGATCATCTCCGGAAGAGATTCCGGAGTGAATACTTGGGACAACTAAAACAACAAACATCTGGCCGAGATGTTAAACCATTGTCAGTGAACGATGTGGTCATCATTGAAAACGACCAAAAACGGGCCCAGTGGACTTTAGCCCGAATAGTGGAACTATTTTCAGGAAAAGACGGTCATTCACGAGTGGCTAGAGTAAAGACGCAGCAAGGAGAGTTCATCCGACCGGTTCAAAGACTTTACAATTTAGAGGTGAACATTGACTCTCCTTTCGAACCAATCGTCCATACCCGTAGTGGGCGGCCCGTAGTCGCTCCCAAAAGACTCGTTTATTGACATTCGAAAAACTTTGATTCGAAAGACAATTTTTCTTTTTTTTTCTAATTATTGTAATTCATGTTGTACATATGTATATAGTTATTGTAAATAATTTTTATGTCTTTTAATTTTAGGTACTATTTTTAAGTCGTGAGAAAGAGTATTGATATTTAGAATTGTATATGCCAAAAGTAAGTAAATTTTGTGTTTAGGTGAATTTGCCAGAGGTAAATTCAGGTGGGAGGATGTCAGTTTTCATACACATTCTGCCCAATAGAGGGAGAAACCTCCCCGTCTCTTCAGATGTTTTCGAAGAGGATGATTGGGAGAAGTCATGACGCATGCGCGTCGGTATATGGTTTTGTTTTTAGTAGTACAACTGTGATTCTCCGAGAGAGAACATCGAGCAATCCTGCGTATTGTCTCAAAGGTATTATATGTATAGAAAAGGATATATAATAAAACAGGAAAAAGACAGTGTCAAGTATCTTCCATCGGTATATCAAGAGACACCGGGTAGGTGTCCCCGAACCATTTTCTAACGTCAGTGGATTAAAATCAACCAATTTCAGTGTATCCCGACACACACATATCTACAGGCTCTCAACATACTCATTTCTATAGGAACATCGAATTTGAGCTTACATGTTAGAAATTCTATAATTTTTGATTGGTTGAAGATAAAGTGCAAAAGTGTATATGATATTCAAGGAAATTTAATGCTGTATAACTTCGTCTGTGACAGTTTTTCTGAGAAACGATCGTGGGGGTCACTAGAAGCATACGTTTGACAAAAAAGTGAGGTAAAAATGATTTTTTTCGAAACATCAATTTTCAATAACGTATATCTCGAAAACCAATGGAAATTCGACAAATATGTATATAGATAATTTTATAGGAAATGTAATTAGCTTTCAATTTTATATAGAACATTTTTTTACAGTGCACCGTTTCCGAGATATAAGCGAAAAACCAAAAAATGGGACCTTTCCACCCTCTTCCCGTCTTTAGCTCACCCCCCAGGGGCGGGGACTTTTAGTATGTTTATCTACTAACTACTCGTAACAAAGTTCTGAAGTCAAAAATTCTCGCATATTCCATGCACTCTACGCCCCTCATCTGAGCACTCATTGACTGGACTATATATATATATATATATATATATGTGTGTGTGTGTGTGTGTGTGTGTGAGTGTGTGTGTGTCTGTGTTTGTTGTTCTTGGTGCTTATGTCCCCTTGCCGGAATGTATTCCAGCCCAGGGCCATATAGCCCTTTGAGTGGCAACAACCTCCAGCGTTTGCACGGTGCAGATTTTTTCCCGATTTTTTTTTAATCTAAAGAATCTTGAAAATTTTTCAAATTAAAGGTTGCAAAATGCTTTTACTTTAAACTGATGACAGATGACAGTATTAACCATTTTCTGCTCATTTAACCGGAATGCATTGAATGCAAGTGAAAAAAATACTAGATTTACGCGTTTGTACTGTGCAAACAACGCCTCCAAGGGATAGGCTTGTGGGCTGAGGGATGCGACTTTGGTTTAATATGGCACCACAAGGGTCGGAGTCCGACTTAGCCAGGTGCCACATCCATTTTTACCGAGCAGCCCCACGGATGACATCTGGGGGCATTGTAGCTTTCCCACAAATTGACCTCAAAAGGACTATACGGTCGAGGGATTGAACGTGCTCCTATACGGCCTAGAGGGTATTTAATGACGCCTTTTTGGATTCGATCCGAGCACCCTCAGTACCGAAAGACAACACGCTGCCACTAAGCTACCTCTGTCCTATACATATCTATATAAATAAATAAATAAATAAATAAATATATATATATATATATATATATATACATACACACACACACACACACACACATATATATATATATATATATATATATATATATATATATATATATATATATATATATAACGTGCAAAGCATCAACCTTTTCTAATTCTTTTCTTTTTTCTTTAAAATTACTTGGGCGTATGCAAACTAATTTCGTTTTAGCTTTTCGGTTTATTGTGAGTAACCTAAAAGGAATAGTAGGTAATTAATATATCATCCCTGTAAACCCCCGGTCTCGTGGTCGCCAAATCTTATATAACAGGCCAGGGGATTGAGCGCAGAAATCTGCTCTGACCTATGTATGCAGAGTGCAAGGGTCATGTGACAAAGACCTCAGGAATTTTAGTTAAACCACAGAAAATTTTCTCTCTGTCTTCGTCCTTGACATGTAGTGTCCATTTCTGCATTCGTTTCACTGCAAACCTTTCTCCTCTCTGTCTTCGTACTTGCGATGTAGTGTCCGTCCGGTGTATGTTTCTTCGCGCGCCTGTTCTCCAAAATTCAAGATATGTGTCGTTGAATCCTATGACATCTCTACGTGCGTGTAGCCCTCGTCCGTTCAATAAAGAAATTAAGCTGTTCAATGGGAGGACTATGTTTTCGTCTAGTTTTTATTCATCCTCTCCACTCCGGTCATGTGTACTTTAAAGTGATGCAATACCCTGTAGCATTATATCGCTCTAGTGTGACTGCAGTGTGTCCGGTTTTCCGGTATCGGTGATGTGGGGCGTGTTACATACACATACATACATACATACATACATACATAAACATATATATATATATATATATATATATATATATATGTTGTGGCATACCATCAAGTGATACTGACATCCAGATTTTTTGGAAGTTCCAAAGTCTGTGAGATTCACTTAATAAGAAGTCATACATGACAATGCTGGATGAAGAAAGTTCCGTTCAAGGCTGTGAAAATGACAACGAGTGAAAATGATTATCTACATCCAAAATGTCCTAAAAGATGGAAGTCATCTAAGAGAAGACGACAAAGAGTTATTTCAACTCTCACTCACCTAGGAGGTTGGTGTACCTAGGAGGTTGGTCTAAAAACGACTTCAGTTTCAGGATCATAAGGGCTATAAATCAAGCAAGGTGGATAGCTAAGGCAATATATGCAGTTAAAATTGTACCGTTCTCTACACAGTTGAATATTCCTCAACGATAATTGTAAGTTATGAAACGGGTTGCACATGTTGTCAGCCTCATATATTTTCGCTTTTGGCACGAGGCAATTGTAAGTGGATGGGCTCAAAATAATGATTTGGATATACTACAGCTTCTTAGCACTTACCCAGATTCAGACGTGAAAAAAGTGCTCTCACAATTGCTAAGAGACACCTTTGGTATCAGTCAGAAACAAACGTAGGATTGGTTTTTTGGACGGAAGTATTACAGAGGCTGATAAGAAAAATATGACTAAAAATTCAGAAACTAAACCTGTAAAGAAAAAGAAAATAAACGATTAGAGGGTAAAACCCTATTTTTTGATGGAAAGGACCTGAGCCATTTCGTTACTAATAAAACAAAGACGTTCTTTGAATTGTTTGAATCCACGATGTGACCTAATACTGC
>OU015490.1:135594301-135706801 GCA_907164885.2 Dolomedes plantarius | reverse complement strand
ATAATACTTGATATATATAACATCTGATATCTACCCTTACACTTTATTTCTTTTTTTTCTGGCTCTCCATGTATAACTAGTATTAATATTTTTAACTTTTCTCTTTTTCTCGTGTATTTTCAGGTAATAGAAAATATTAATCTTTGCTAAAACCTAAAATTTTTGTTCAGAATAATCCCTTAAAATTATATTTTGTACATGTTATTTTAAGTAAAGTTCGTAAATGTTCTCGAGATAAGAAAATTATAATATTTTCCATAGGGGAAATTTATTTCATTCTTCTTAAAGTTAAAAGTGAGGTGTAATATATATTTGAAAACCAGGAATTACCCGATTATATAACTGTAATTGTTATAATTTATTTGAAAATGATTTAAAATTAAAATTGAATGTAGTTCAATGTTTTATAAATTTTGTTCAGTACTTTTTTAGTAGTTGACAAGTGAAAAAATTTCATAGTTTTGCATATCAAAGAATGGTTCATTGTTAAAGCTTAGCTGTTCAAGAAATATTTTGTTTTGAGACATCTTCAAATACGTCTTGATAAGTTTATTCTTTGGTGATAAAAAATAATAATATTCTGTCATCCTACAGTCTTATATTTCTGAATACGATAAGACTGAAAAAAGGACTGAACAAAATTTATAAAACATTGAACTACATTCAATTTTAATTTTAAATCATTTTCAAATAAATTATAGAAATTAAGATTATATAATCGGGTAATTCGTGATTTTCAAATATATATTACACCTCACTTTTAACTTTGAGAAGAATGAAATAAATTTCCTCTATGGAAAATATTATAATTTTCTTATCTTGAGAAAACTTACGAAGTTTACTTAAAATAACAAGTACAAAATATAAACATACCTCTCGGTCATTGTCCAATGACGGTATATTAAAAAAATGTTGGAAATAAAGAAAATCCCGCATCCCACACAGTCGAGCATCGAGGAGTAACAAATGTTGAACCATGTACAAAACTGAAGACATTAACTGTGTCGGAATATAATTGGCATAATTAGCGTGCGCCATTAGTTTCGCCAACACAAAATCGCCAATTTTTACACGCCCTGTATAAAATATTGGCGACTGCCCAAAGAGCATTCCGTTCTATTTTTACAATTACCCCCCACTCTTTCTCAGAAAACGTTCCCTCTGCTACTTGACACCTGCAAACGGTGTCCACGGAGTGAGGACAAAGAAATCTCACCCTCCAAATGCCAAGAGAGGAGAAAGTCAAGAGAGGGGGAGGGGGAAATGAATTTTACAAGTATAACTGGAAATAAACAAAACTACATTGGTTTTAAAAACGCTACTCCACGTAGCAACCAGTTGGGAAATACATTTTTCGTTTTTGTTTTAACACGTTTTAACCCATCAAATAGCGTCGGTTCGGGCGGTTTTTGTCAGGTTGCAGGAAAATACTAGTTTATGCCCTGAGCCTATAAACCACGGCCCGGTATAATTTGCACTATATTAATTTTGAACGTGTCCACCTCAACAACTGAAAAACAAAGCTTTTTGCCTCTAATTTTTGTGCTGGATTTTGTGATTACTGACCAATAAAAATATTTCACAGGTAAGGAAACTTGATGATATTTTTTCATTAAAATATCAGAGCACCTCACTAGAATCAGCAGAAATCCATCAAATATGCCTCATTATTTACAGTGGCTCCCAAAAGTGTTCGTACACTTACGATTTTCAATGAAATAGGGATCTATTCATTAATTAAAATGAATATTTCAGAATGCGTATTTAACAATAAGATGTAAAATCTATTCTTAACAAAACTACATGAAATATTTTAAAAGCATAGTAAAACTTTATTTTTAAGAAACCAGTAATCAAAAAGTAACAAAAACTTTATCCCACAACAGTCATCGAACACTTGTAAAAAAATCTCTACTTATAAGTAAATATTCTAATTTTTCGTTAAATTAATATTTAGTAGGATATCCTTCAGCATCAACAACAGCTTTTAAACGTCTGGGAATAGATTGCACTAGTTCTTTTGTAATTTCCGCATCAATGTTCATCCATTCTTCGATTATAATTGTTTTTAGTTCGCTTTTTCTTTTAAAAATGTCGTGTTTTCGTACTCGAACCTCCAGTTCTCTCCAAAAATGTTCTATTGAGTTTAAATCTGACGATTGAGGTGGTGTTTTCAAAACTTGTGGACAATTATAGAGATACCAGAGGCGAACGTTGAGAGCCGTGGGCTTAGGATCGTTATCTTGATAAAAAAAAGTTAAAAATTTCAAATACCCAAATTTTAGGCTGATAATTTTAAATTGTCCCTTAAAATATTTATATAAACAGCATGATTCATTATGCCATCAATAAATACCAAATTACCTAGTCCTGATGTTGACATGCACTCCAACACAAGGACACCTCCACCGCCATGCTTAACTGTTCCTACTAAGTTTTTAGGATTAAGTTCCTCATTTTTTCTTCTCCATACAATTATACGCCCATCGGAACCAAAAATGTTAAACTTGCTTTCATCGGAAAATAGGACACTATTCCAATAGGTTTGGGGCTTATTAATCATTGATAGTGCGAAGGAAAGCCTGAGCTTTCTGTTTTTCTCACTCACAAAAAAAATTCTACGTACAGAACGCCCATATAATCCAGCTGCTCTGAGAACTCGTCGAACAGTTTCAGGTGAAATCGAAGTAGAAAATGTTTCATTAAATTCTGCAGAAAGTTTTACAGCTCTCAAACGTAGATTTTTCACAAATTTTCTAATTATAAATCTCTGATCACGTTTTGTTAACTTTGCCGGACGACCTTTTCTTATCTTGATTTTGATCCGATTTTCTTTATTAAAGCGTTTTATCACATACTGCACAGTATAATGGGATAAATTAAGTAATTTAGCAATATTCCGAACTGGTTTACCACAACTATGATGAAAAATAATCAATTTTCGATCAATGCTGTTTGTTGTTTCTTTGCGAGCAATTTTTAAATAATAAATAGAATATTACGGAATAGGCAAGCAAAAATTAAAGCCAAACGATATTTTAAATGCCACCACAATTCAAAAATAAAAATAAAGCGCCAGTCGATAATTTTAGTTATGAATTTATCCGAAAATATTTCAGTGTATGATGACTTTTGTGAGATAAAGTTTTTGTTACTTTTTGATTATTGGTGTCTTAAAAATAAAGTTTTACTATGTTTTCAAAATATTTCATATAGTTTTGTTAAGAATAGATTATAAATCTTATTATTAAATGCCCATTCTGTAATATTCATTTTAATTAATGGATAGATCCCTATTTCATTGAAAATCGTAAGTGTACGAACACATTTTGGAGCCACTGTAGGTGTTCATATTCAAAATGAACTATTCCCTTTTGGAACAAAAAATAAGACATGAAATAATATCACTCTTAAAATTTTGTAAATATTATTCTACTATTTTAGATTCCACCCCTGATCTAAGCAACCAAGACCGACTTACTGTTGTAGTAAGATTTGCTCTATTAAATAATAAATCAAAGCAAATAGAAATTAGGGAGCATTTTTGGGGGATTTATTTCAATATCAGATTTCCTTGAAACAGATAAATCAAATAGGTCTACAAAATGTAAATATGTGGAAAGTATGTTACATGATCCGTTCAAAAACGAAAAATATATTATAGCTGAAGATTTATGCAATGAAACTGACAACGTTGCCCTCTATATTTCCCTTGAAATGAACGCGTTAAATGTGATTCAATACCTATTTACAAACAACCTCATCTATCTGTTTCCAAATTCAGTGATTGCCATACAAATTTTATTAACATTGCCTGTGATTGTGGCTAGCGGGGAAAGAAGCTTTTCAAAACTTAAAATAATAAAAAATTATTTGAGATCTACAATGGGACAAGAAAGGCTTTCAGACTTATCTATTATTAGCATCGAAAAGGACATTTCGGAAGATATAGATGATCGGATATTATAACAGAATTTGCATAAAAAGGCAAGGAAAGCAAAGATTATCTTTTTGACTGACTTATTAAGTATATGTATTAATAGATATGTGTTGTATGTATTTAATATAACGTATTCATTTAGTTGTTATATCAATACATTAATAATTATTATGTTAGGTTATAAAATTGAAAAATAAACTGAATTTATAATATTTTCTGTAATTCGTTGTTTCATTTAAGGTAGAAATATTTCAGAGAAATTTAAACGGTATGAGGGGGGGGGAATTACTCTCGCACACGGGTGGCAGCTACCCTAGAAATTTCCCTGTATTTACTAGCACATTAAAAGGTACTAAAATACTGTCAACATTTACAACATACAAACACACACTTTCTAATTTTATCTCTGATGAGATGGAGTTTGTTTTTATGAAGCATATTCGGAAAATATCAATACGGTTCATATCAATGGGTGTTAAAACTTATAAAGTATTTGTACCTACATTTACATATACGTTGGTCTGCTATGTGAAATTTATTTTCAGTCATCAATTATTTTTATTTCATTTCCTCTATTCAATCTTTATTGTTCTATACATCACTAGGTATAAAGTATGCGAATAAATACTGTAAAAATGACGAATAAAATTCAATGTACCTCAATATTTTAATAACAATATTATGACTGTATAGAGGTTCAAAAATGTATGATATGTTTTTAGTGTTTAATCTGTTAAACATTTATTGAAATGCTTTCGGACTCAATTTCATTTAAAAGAGAACTGTCACTCGAAGTATTTTACTTTATGCTATGAATATATCTATTTTCTGATAAATAAAAGCTGTCATGTTATTCATTACAAAATCAATATACTTACCACCACCCGATAAAAAAAAGTGCCGAAAATAAGCTAAAATGGTCATGTTTCTATAAAAAAAATGGCTCCAATTCCTGCTTCACGAAATATTTAAATCATGAAATAATTATCAACACCATCACCGAAAAATTTGAAGTCCAAATAAGTGTAACCCAGCGGTCTACCAAAAACGAAATGTAGCGCCTAACGAAATAGATATTGGCACAATGCAACTGCTGGTAGGGTTGCCAAGTAAATCGCAGAGAACCTGAGTATGAAATGAAGCGCCAGATAGATACCCGCTTTGGTATCCAAGAGAGTCTACCGAAAAGTCCGTCTTAATCAAAATGAAAAACAAATTTAGGCAGGTACTACTCTTTGCTCTCTTGTGCATAAACTCTTGATCGATAAATTATCCATTTGTAGGTGGATGTTTATTTAATTTCTATATAAAAGCCAAAAATAAATTAATATAATCTAACAATAGTTGATGCCTGTCAAGACATGACGGCTAGATAGTAAATAAATATACTAATACACAAATTATATTCAACACATCATTGCCAAATGTTGAAATCATAACAATGCTCAGAAACAAATTGTGATTAAGCGGCTTCGCGCTTAGTGAGTACCTAAAGACAGATTTAAAAATGTCACTGAACATGTGCAGAAAGCAATTTTTTTAAATTGTAAATTATCGCTAATAAAACAGCATGAAATAAGCAATTTCCATGAGGTTTACTGTTGTATTTCACAAATATAATTATCATAAAAATTAATAAGGCAGAGATACATCTAGAGAGACTCCTCGGAATAAACGTGTTTATCATTAAAACATGTCACTGAGCGTGCGCGAAAACAGTGAGTTTCTAAATACAGATTTAAACATTCCACTGAGCATGCGTAAAAATCAATTGTAAATTGTAAATTATCGCTAATTAATAGAAATTGCTGTCACAAAAACCAAATTTCACAAATCTACAGATTACAATCTTTCGTTTAAGACCAAAATGAAGTACATTGATGCAGTAGTTTTCTCTCACGGACTGCCCAAAAAGTCGGCTTAGCAAATTAAATATATAGATGATATATACAGAGGCTGTTCACACATTTTTTAGACGATGTATATTGTATTCACAAAACTAAATTACATAAAATTCTTGTGTTTTGAATGTTCTATTTGACATCCCTTATTCTGAACTATCTTTCGACACCGCAATTTCCAGGATAATAATGCCTTTTGAAGTGTAAGAAGAGGTATTCTATCCCATTCCTCCTGAACAGCTTTCCAGAGTCTTGTAAGGGTTTTGGGACGACGTTTGGATAATGCAGATTTTAAAAGTCCGAAAGTACAAAAATCCATAGGTGATACATCGGGAGATTTAGTAGGGATATCAGTGAAGGGTATGGCCTTGATACCAGTTTTTTGTTCCACTTCTTTTAGCAAATTTACAGTGGATTTTGATGTGTGACTGCTAGCTTTGTCCTGATGGAGTCTCACAGATTGATGGCACTGTGGGTAAAGCGATGGTATTTCATTCAGAAAAATTGGCGATAAAATATGTTCCTGATAGTATTTGGAGTTAATCTTGACATTTTTTTCCACTCCCTTTATTTTTAACTTTCCATTATAATAAAAACCAGCAACAATCATGAATCCGTTAGAAAAATTTTCTTTCGATTCTTTGAACCATGTACTTAAATTTTTTTCTCCCCTTTTATGATAATAAATGGCTCTTTTTTGTTGCAATCATTTAAATACACCCATGATTCATCTATTGTGACAATTGTTTTCCATTTTTCTTTGGATAAGTGTTTCTCATATAGAATTCTGCAGCGTGTCCTGCGTTCAGCGATATGATTTGGAAGAAGACGATGCACATTGCGTTTTTTCGCTTTCTTAAGATTTAAATCAACGTTTATCATTTTGTTTACAGTGGACACCGAGCATTTTAATGATTTTGCAACTGTCCTTTGACTAGGGGGATTTTCTTTTAACATTAAACAACGTACCTTTGCAATAGTCGAAGATGTCCGTTCTTTCCTTGGATACTTGTTTGGAATTTTTGTCCCCCTTGAGGCTCCAATTTGACGTTTTTTTCCTTTCTTGTTGACGATATTACCTATCGACGCTTTAGATATCACAAAACCATGACTCTCACATCGTTTTTGGATAACGGAGTATGCATATTTCTCTTCGGAAAGATCATAAATGTAGCCTTTGAACCACTGCTTTGTTAAAAACGCCATTTTGAATAAAAACAAAACTTTCAAGCCGCAGACCATAATTTTGACTTTTAAAAACATAGTACAATTGCAATTATTTCTTTTGCAGAAAACGATTTTTTATTACCGCTTACCAAAATCGTCTAAAAATGTGCGAACAGCCTATGTATTATGCATATATCACATAGTATTACCGAAAGATTATATTATGTCAGCCGTATACTTCTGATATAATACAATCTTTTCATACAAGGAAAATTGTGTGAATTTTTCGTGCAAAAGAAGTTTCACAAAAGTGAAATAAATATTTATGAAAAGTCTGTTTAATTTAATCTTCGCCTTCCCTTTCAAATCCATAATTCTGATGCAGATTTCTGTTACTTGTGGTTACGAATCGGATGATCGATTCCGGGACGCTAGAGGAAAAGCGGTTTCGGGTCGATTCCCACCCAAACATCACCGGCCCTATAAAGGGTACACACTACGTGATCCCCCGTCGGAGATTCGTAAATCACCCGGCAACGGTACGGAACATTTTCCCCGAGCCTATCGTTCTACCGGCGCCTCCAGAACCGGCCCGTGAAGTTGCCGTCAGTCTTGTGTTTGTTGGGTATATATATATATATTTATATATATGTATATATATATATATATATATATATATATATATATATATATATATATATATATATATACTGAAGTGCCACTGAATTAGGGATACCTAACTAGTAACGAGTTGGGCCTCCTCTGGCCTTGATAACGGCTGCCACACGACGAGGCATAGATTCAACAAGTTTCTGGAAACGTTCCACGGGAATGGCTTCCCAAATATTGGCTAAAGCTGTCCAAAATTCAGTAAGGTTCTTTGGTGATGTGTGATGGCCTTTCACGCCTCGTTCCAAAACATCCCAAAGATGCTCAATAGGATTTGAGTCTGGGCTTCCAGGTGGCCAATTCATGACAGAGAAGTCAGAAGAATGCTCATCCAACCAGCCAGTAGCCAACCGGGACTTGCACAGTCCGTTTACTGACTGTATGACTGACACCGTCATTAAACTGAGTGGTAATTTGAGCTAATGTTTGGTTTCGCTGGCTACGTACAATTCACCTGAGACGTCTCTCACTATGCACTGTCAAGTCCAATTGTCCTTTGCAGTTTGCCCGATCGCTAGTTTTTTTCCACCATCCATGTATTCTTGGTATACTCTTGACACTGTCGACCTTGAAAATCCTAGCTGTCTGAAGATTTCGGAAATTGAATGGCCCATGCGTCGCGCACCTACGATTTGTCCGCGATCGAAGGCGTCTAAATCAGGCAGTTTACCCATACTGGCAATTCCAACAACTAATTCAGAACAACCACAGTACGCGCTTTATATGCAGTTACCATAGTGCTCTCACTTGCGCATACATGATGCGCAGCGCTACACATTTTGCGTAGGCTTTGCTAGCCCTAATTCAATGGCACTTCAGTGTATATACATATATATATATGTGATAATAATCACATTTGGAAAATTTAGATGCAGTCGGGCACGAGGAGTGAATCATACAGTAAATCGCTGCGCACAAATTGGAATGATGCAGTCGGGCTGAGTGTTGATTCAGGAAAACAATGATGATATCTAGGAGATTAACACACGTGGATCAAGTAAAAACATACAGGAGCGGACCGCAGGTCCTAACGCAAAAAAGTTAGAAACGAAGAGCGAGCGGACAGCATGTCCGATAGCGACAAGAGTTAGCAACGAAGAGAGGGAAAAGTCTTGCGTTCATGCAATATTAAATGGGTGTTTTGCGATATTTTCGCCAGAGGGCCTAAACTACTAAATTTTTAATTGGGCGATTTTACATTCGTGGAGTTCACGTGTCCACTTAAGTTTCCCGGGGACTGATAAATTCCGCGCTTGCTAGAGCTGAGACGTATGGCCTGGGCATAGGATAAGTGGCCATAAATTCTTGCAAAGTGGGGTTTTTTTGACGTTATAGAGACATAAATTCAGAGTGTTTCGAGGGCTCTTCAAGAATTTTGACACTATACGGACATTCGGAATCTCATAAACTTCGAACACTCATATCTGGGGATGTTATTGAGTTCCGATACTTCACATGCCTGCTTAATGATCTGCAGGGCTGCGATAAATTATACTTACTTTACTTTTCGGTCGCAATTTTTGGAAAAGGGGTCGTGCTTTATTTAAAAGAGAATTTAGAATACGTTTTAAAGTAAAGTAATTTAGGACGTCGCGTTTTCTTGTTACATATATATATATATATATATATATATATATATATATATATGTATATACACAGTGATACCTCCCTTAACGGACACTCCCGAATAGCAAACACCTCTAATTAACGGAAATTTTTACGAGTTCCAGTCCTCTTATATAGGAAAATCTATGTTATTCCCTCTGAATAGGGGACACTCCGAATAGCGAACAATTATTTTTGAAAAACTTTCAGTTATTTTGGCAAACATTTCAAAATTATTCATACAAGAAAGCTAAAAATATATGCATATGCGTCTTTGTAACGAACATCACCTTATGTTTTAAGGGCGAAAAAGAATGTGTAGTGGCGGGAAAATTTCAAAAGAGCGGCTCACTCTTTTGTTGTGTTGCAAAATTCTGGGAGACTTCGAAACTTCAGTTGTTATTGGACAAGCTAAGAATCCTACATGTTTCAAGAACATTGATGTACGAAAATTTAGAGTTTCGTGGAAGTCAAATATGAAAGCTTGGATGACCACTGAGTTAATGAGCGATTGGTTGGTGGAGTTAGACAACAAAATTAAAAAATAAAAGAGAAAAATCATTCTGTTCATGGTAGAGAACAAAATGAAAAAACAAAAGAGAAAAATAATTCTGTTCATGGACAATGCTACTTCCCATCCTGATGATTTAAAGCTCAAAACTATTAATTTAGTTTTCTTGCCTCTTAACATCACTTCGATGCTACCGCCACTTGATCAGAGAATTATCCGCAGCTTTAAAGTACGATACATAATGTTGCTTCTGAGACATGTGCTTTCACGATTATCTCCTGCAAATCCAGAGGAGAGTAGGCAAAATCGGTGTCTGTTTTGGATGCAATTTCCTGAACTACATCAGCCTTTAAAGAGGTGGAACCTGGGTGCGTTCTAAAATGTTTTATAAAGGCGGGATTTTTTAGTACAAGCGAAGTGGCAACTGACAGTACTACGGAAAAAAGCGAAGAAGTACTTGCGTATATAGAAGCCAATTTGGATTCAAATATTATCGTTGAACAGTATGTCAAGATCGACGACGATTCATCCATTGAGGAAGAAAACCTGCATGTTTTCAATTTCATTCCTCGGGACACCACAGAAACACTGGCCCTTTCTGAGGATGATGATGAGGAATCTCCAATGGAAGACTGCAAAATCAAAGATTATTCAGAGGCACTGAAACACAGAGAACAATTGAAACAGTTCTTTCTGAACAATGAAGATTCGGAGCGACTAGCAAAGCTAAATCCTATAAAGATTCACCACGAAAAACATGTTTGCCGTGTAAAAAAGAGATATCAAACTTTGTTAACAGATGTTTTCAGTAATAATTAAAACAATTTAGCTCTTATACATTGTGTTTTGGGATTATTTAATGCAAAATAAAAGGATTAGCACACAATCAAAAGGTAAAGTATTAAATAGTTATTCTTTTCTTACCTAATTCATTTTTCCTTTTTAATTAATATTGCAGCCATAATTTTCCATCAAATTTCAAACAGAAGTGCAAAAACTTTTTTTATTAAAAGTTTGTCCTTCAAAATAGTGGACACCTCCTAATAACGGACAAAACTTTTGGTCCCGTGACTGTCCGCTTTTCGGAGGTACCACTGTGTATATATATATATATATATATATATATATATATATATATATATATATATATATATATATATATATATATATATATATATATATATACACATTGTCACAAAAAAATATATGCACCCAGAAGAAATCGAGCGTCTATCACGAAATTTGGCTATAATGTAGTCTAGTAAGAGGTAAGCGAATTACTGATATTTCGACGCCAAGGAGACAAGGGTAACCGCGCTATGCGCATATGAGATGCGCAGCTATATAAATCGCGGTTCGACGCCATTTACCACCTTCCAGACAACCGGTGGTATCAAGGGAAACCATTCGGAGACGACTGGCGACGCAGGTATAAGGAGC
Organism: Dolomedes plantarius; assembly: GCA_907164885.2. Classification (NCBI taxonomy): domain Eukaryota; kingdom Metazoa; phylum Arthropoda; class Arachnida; order Araneae; family Dolomedidae; genus Dolomedes; species Dolomedes plantarius. Next base: position 135,695,568 of record OU015490.1, on the reverse strand, counting down.
CGACGTCCATTAAGACGCCTACCACTGACCCCACATCATAGGCAGTGTCCGTTGGATTTTTGCCGACCTCGGGCAAGCTGGAGTGTGACCGACTGGAGACGTGTGATCTTCAGTGATGAATCCCGATTAAGTCTCAATGCTGACGATCAGCGCATACGCGTGCGGAGGCGGCCAGGCCACCGGTCCGATCCGGCATTTGTTGTCGAGAGGTATACGGCGATTACACAAGGTGTGACAGTGTGGGGAATGATTTGTTGGGACACACGATCACCTCTAGTCGTCCTTCAATGAACTTTCACGGCACGCAGTTACGTGGACGAGAATTTAACGCCAGTTGTGCTGTCTATGCTATCAAGTCATCCAGGTTCTATTTATCAGCCAGACAACATCTTCAAGGATATGACGTACTCCCGTGGCCTGCCAGGTCACCAGACCTCTCGCATATAGAGCACGTCTGGGACGTGCTTGGAAGGCAACTGCAGTCGCCCGGAATACTGGTGAATTAACTGCCCAGTTGCAAAGATTATGGCATGATCTTCCGCAGGAGTTCATAGGTGACTTCATTGATTCTATGCCACGCCGTGTTTCGGCTTGTATAGCTGCCAGAGGTGGATTTACTACTTACAGATTTGTAACCTATTTCATGCCATATCTTCTTAATAAAATGGTCTGTTCTTCTGAATTTGTAATTATTTGGTAATCTCCTCATACACTACATACATGTTAAGTTTCGTGATAGTAGCTCGTTTCCTTCTGGGAGCATATATTATTTTGTGACAGAGTGTATATATATATATATATATATATATATATATATATAAATGAGTATATACATATTTATATGTATGTAAGCATTATGTATGATGTATAAAAGCATTCCAAACTTAATTAAAGTGCTATCCACCATCGCTAATGACACGTGCTTAAATGAAGCGAACAAACAAACCAACAAGCAAAAAACCATCGGCTAATGACCCCACCCAAAATCTCTCACGGGGATGATTAAAGTGAACACATTATGTCCCATGTCCAGACTAATCCAATTAAAGAGAATTAATTCCTATCCGCAATTCATTAAATCTCTAAAGCTTGAGTCAACACAGGCCAAAATCAATTCTTTTCATTACTTGCTTCGTGTTCTTCATTCAATGTGTAAAACTTCTTACAAAATTTCAAACACGTACATTCAACTGCGTGCTTGAGTGTGTTTATACACACACACACAGACATATATATTGTCACGTAGACGGATAGAGGGATTAACACAGAAAGCACAATTTAGATAAATGAGACTTTTATTCACAGCAAGCGAGTTAACATGCACCCAGCTGGAACCGAACTGACTTCCCATCAACTCGAGGGAAGCCTTTTTATACACTAAAGAACTTTCTAGAATTATTTAAATTAAGAGAATTAACATATTTGGTACTTTCCCGAAGCTTCGAGAAAGCGAACATAAATTAACTAAAAAGAACAGGAAATGCTTTCGACAGTCCGTCTCGAGGTTCGAACCAACGACCTTCCGAATTGAAGCCCAGTGCTTTAGCCGCTCGGCCCCGCCGTTGCTCGAGAACGATTGTAAATATGACATTATCCCACCTTTAAAAGAACAGCGTCTCGCTGTTAGATGACTTCTTATTTTTGTTTCTGGAACGCGTTACTGGACCCGAATATTCCTTTTTCTGGTTAGCATCATCATGCTTATTATCAGCATTCCCTGGTTCCTCCTGAAGAGTAGTTGCATCTTCCTGTAAGGCTGTTTCTTGTGCATTCGGATCATAGTAGGGTTTCATGCGAAACACATGCACCACATCTGGTGTTTTTCGTCTTTTTGACATAGGATCAAAATCTTGAACTTCATAGGTAACGTCGGATAGCTGCCTTAATACTTGATATGGACCGAAATACCTTTTGAGGAGCTTTTCTGATAGGCCTACTTTACGAACGGGGGTAAAAAAACCATACGAGGGTTCCAGGCAAAAATTTTACTATTCGGTGCTTTGCGTCATAGATCCGACAATCTTTTTCTTGAGCTTCCAGTGTCCGTACTCGAGCTAGCTGCCTTGATTCTTCTGCTTGGATGATTACTCGATCGAGGCAACCCGACACTGCCCATCTGGGCTATCTCAGATAGGGCACTGATGCAGGTAGGATTAATCGACTCGGCATTTCCTATACACATACGTTTCAGAATGCGTCGGGCTTTATTCAGTAAATTAGCGATCCATAATTCACCCTTTTTATTTGAGATGTTGATGATCGAGGATGGCATGACAACTTCCTGACTCATTAATATACACTTATTACCTTTTACGATAACACCAACATCCTCATCGGCTACGGAGGGAGTGGATACTTGTATCTTTGCCGTAGAGTGTGCAGGGGTCAAACAATCTTCTACAGTGTATACGCCCCATTTCTTTTGAGGATGTTCTTCAGGGAGTGTCTTATCAAATATGAACTTCCTCTGTCCACAGTCTATAATAACTTGGGACGCTTTCAAGAAATCCCAACCAAGAATGACTTAATGACTGCATTTGGGCATAACGGTGAACTCGAAAGGATGTGTAAGGTTTCCAATTGTAATAAGAAAAACACAGGTCCCTACCGGGCTTACATAGTTACCATCGGTTACTTTGAGAGCCAAGTTCTGTAACGTCTTAAACATAGTTTTTTTCAGGTGACGCCGGTATCTCTCTGAGATTACCGAAAAAGAAGCTCCAAAATCCACGAGCGCTCGTATAGGTTGTTCGTCAAAGATAACGTCAAAAAAATTTTCTTGCATAGTAGCGGCGGGAGGATTTTGAGGATGAGCGGCCTCACCTCCAAGGAAGGTCGCATAGCCTAGTTTTCCTTATCTCGGCCGCCGGGCGACTGACTGGATTTTCGATATGGAGATGGCGATCTATAACGACGGGTCGGCGATCGTCCTCGCACGGGACTTGGTGATAGGGTTCTTCCTGCTGCTCGGCTGGTTTCTTCGGCGTCATGGTTGTAGCTGGAATTGGAGGGAGCATCAGGTCTATAGTATCTGCGAGTAGCGTCGAGTAAGGATTTTCGGTCACGGCAGCAGCGCACTACATGTTCTGGACGACCACAATGGAAGAAGACCGGACGATTATCCGTGGTACTACACAGGTCTGTTTTTCTGTAAGATTGTTCTGGTACAGGTTTTGGTTTTATATACGTTGACTGGATGCGGTGGTTATGGTCGTGGCGGCTAGGATGGTATGGTACAGCAGCTGGGGTGGCCCTTTCAAATCTTTCCCTAGATAGAGGAGCTAAAGTTTTTTCTACCTCCCCTCTCACAATGGCTTCAATAGCTTGCAGACCGGCCTGTGGCTCTTCTATTTGAGGTGCAATGTTTCGTTGAATTTCTTCACGGACGATTTTATGAATTAAGGACATCAAATCTTGTTCTTCGTCGACGGTGGCGATTGGGACGACATTAGGCAGACGAGTGAACTTCTGACGCCCAATTCTCTTTTGCTGCATTTCTTCGATGTACTGACACCATTTAATGAAATCTGCTGTTGTTTTTATTTCTTTTGTTAGTAATGACTGGTACATATCTTCAGCTATTCCTTTCAGCAGGTGGGACACTTTTTCTTCCTCCGTCATGTTCGGGTCTACTTGATTACAGAGTCCCAACACATCTTGAATATAAGATTGGGTTGGTTCGCCAGCCCTCTGAGCTCTACATTTTAACTGGTCCTTTCCTCGTCGTATGTACAGCTGAGTATCACCAAAAGTTTTTTTCAGCTCTGCCTCAAAGACATTCCACGATATAAAAATGTCCTCATTATTTTTAAATCATATCTTGGCAGTCCCATCTAGGAAAAAGTAGACGTTGGCAAGAGATAGAGTATCATCCCATTGGTTAAACTTTGACACTCTCAGATATTCTTTTAACCATTTAGTTGGATCTTGTCCGGGATCGCCGTTAAAGATTGTTGGTTTTCTAGGCTCCTTTATTAGAGCTGAGGTAAGCAGAACAGTTGGTGGCTTGGATTCTGTGTCTTCAGGCATTTTTCTTTGCCGTTTCCCTGAGTCTTCTACGTAAAGTCCGTATTCAGGAGGGAGATTTAGAAGTCTACGACTTTGTCGAATTTCTTCGGTTTCCAGGTTGAATGGATTACCCGGCGCTTCCACCAGAATGTCACGTAGACGGATCCAGGGATTAACACAGGGAGCACAATTTAGATAAACGAGACTTTTATTCACAGCAAGCGAGTTAACATGCACCCAGCTGGAACCTAACTGACTTCCCATCAACTTGAGAGAAGCCTTTTTATACACTAAATAACTGTCTAGAAATTATATAAATCTAGAAATTATTTAAATGAAGAGAATTAACATATTTGGTACTTTACCGAAGCTTCGAGAAAGCGAACAAAAATTAACTAAAAAGAACAGGAAATACTTTCGACAGTCCGTCTTGGGGATCGAACCTTCTGAATTGGAGCCCAGTGCTTTAGCCGTTCGACCAGTCCTTTGCTCGAGAACGATTGTAAATATGACAATATATATATATATATATATATATATATATATATATATATAAACACACATACACACATAAATGTTGTTCATATTATTTCAGTAGCAAGTCGTCGCCTTGTGTATTAGAAAAGCTGAACTGAAAACCAAAAATACGTTACGCCTCAGATAAAGAGACGTTTTATGATGTTTTAGTACATAAGTCAATATATACTTAACTGTTGAATACATACTTAACTCTTAAATATATACTTAACTCTTGAATACATACTTAACTCTTGAATATATACTTAACTCTTGAATATATATTTAACTCTTCCATTAACTGTTATTTGAACTGTCTTTTTCGCACTTATCTTTCAATTTTTATCGAACCTGTTACGTTATTGGCTAAACACGAGCTTCTGAAAAGCTCCCCGTGCAGTCATCACATCGTTTCCCCGCAATAAGGAATTTTTTCTGAATTATCTGCTCCTTAAAAATTTGTTTTTCAGTTCAGTCATTCTGGTGAAAAGAAATTTGCGTTCCATAAATTGGCAACTCTTTATTACGAGGAAGTGCCACCCTCCATTTTAAACATTATACTTTTATGTTGCGCAGGAGATAAAGTGAAGATTAAAATATAACTATACTCAACACAAAAAAGATAAATAATTCGAAAATGCAAGCTTCTAATGACTGCCGCCGTAATATAAAATAGTTTTAACAGTTTTAAACTACTTTGCTAATGATCTGTAATGAGCAAGCGTAAGTAAACATGCACATATATATATATATATATATATATATATATATATATATATATATATATATATATATATAACAGTTCCGTAACTGAAGGACTGACATATAACGCACAGACAAAGCCGCTGGACATAAAAGGTAAATATTTTGCATGGTGATTCTTCTTATAGTGTAGATATGCACTGAGAGATTTTTGAAAAATTCTGCTCAGATTTTTTTAAATTAAATTTTTAAGTTTTTATTGTAACATTCTTTAAAGTTTTCCTTTAAAATAATAATCCGAGGGTTATAAAATTTATATCGCGAGAGAGATCCTAAAAATTCTTTTAAAATGAAATTTTTGTCGAATATTTACCTATTTTTTCTGATTTTTGCTGAATTTTTAAATATTAATTTTTAGAATTTAATTTATTAAATGCACATCGTTTCGTTTCTTTTAATTTTGCGACATGTGCGTAACAACGAAATAGACAAAAAAAATTTCCTCCTAATTGGGCAGATGATCGGACATTATCAAAAAAATATTAAAATACAGTTAAAGAAATGTTCCTCGAACTATACTATATTAACTGAACTATATTCTTTAGTATGTTCTACTAGATTTGATTTGAATATTTTCTTCTACATCATATTGTCTAAAAAAATATAGAGACGATTTTTTATAAATATATTTTTTACATCAATTGCATACATTGATCGCTGTATTTATTAAAATAAATATATATACACTGCTGGCCACCCAAATTGCAACACCAAGAAAGACAAGAGGTATCACAACAAAATTTATTTTGTAGATAACATGTTGACCAAGTATCAAATGATTAAAGTTATAGACTTCTGTGAAGTGTGGTTCCTGCCAAAATCAGTAGCCAGAGTAGCCGCCATTGTTGGAGATCACCGCTGCCACACACCTCGGCATTGATTCAAAGAGACTTTGGATGAGTTCTTGGGGTACAGCAGACCAAGCAGCTTCCACGCGTTGCCAAAGTTGATCTGCTGTGGCAGCTGGGGATGGAATCTGGGTCAATCGTAGAGCAACCATGGACCATATGTTTTCTATCGGCGAAATATCCGGAGAGCGAGGCTGCCAGGGAAGCAATTCAATCTGGCGATAGACGAAGAACCGTTGGACAATGCGTGCCACGTGTGGTCGCGCATTATCCTGTTGAAATATGGCTGTGGGCAAGCCCTGAAGGTAAGGAAGGACAACTGGCTCCAACACCTCGGAGATGTAGCGCTGGCTGTTTAACATACCGGCAATGCGTACTAGAGGTGTGCGAGAGTGATATCCAATACCGCCCCATACCATAATACCCGGTGCAGGACCAGTGTGGCGGTGCATAACGCAGCTGTTCAGCATCCTCTCTTCACGGTGTCTCCAGACTCAAATGCGACCATCGTGGTGTTGCAGATAGAAGCGTGACTCGTCAGTAAAGACAATTTCATTCCATTCTGCCGTCCACATCCTTCTGTCATCGCACCATTGGCAACGGAGACGTCTGTGATTCTGCGTCAAGGGTAGACAAAGCAATGGACGTCTTGCGGGCAGACCACTCTGCTGTAAACGGCGTCGAATGGTACGCGCAGACACTGGATGATGTGTTACAGACTGCATGTGCTGTGCTATGGTTCGTGATGTGACTGAGCGATCCGTCACTGCCATGCGCACAATTTGCCTGTCATCATGTTAAGTGGTGCGCTGAGATGGATGCGATCGAACACGCCGGTCCGTCGTACCCTCCTGCATCCAACGATCACATATCCGCATTACAGTTGTTTGGTTTCGTCCAACACGACTACCGATTTCCCTGAAAGATAATCCACAATCTCGGTAGGCCACTATCCTTCCTCTGTCGAACTCGGATACTTGATCAAAAGATGATCGCTGTTTTCGACGAGGCATAATTGATCGTTTTTTTAAAAAAAAACCACAAGAAAAACACGACTGCCGAACTTGAAGTCGTCGAAATCTCCAAGCCTTAAATAACGCTTTGAAGTGGCGCCACAGGCACGCGTGATGTGCGTCTGCGCTGAAATTCTAATCATTTGCATATCTCACCTCCGCTAATGCATGTTGTAAATTTCATGTTATTTGCATGTTTCCTTCAGGGTGTTGCATTTACAGTGGCCAGCAGTGTATATATAACAATATACATGCTCAAATATATATATATATATATATATATATATATATATATATATATATATATATATATATATATATATATATATATATATATATATATATATATATATATATATATATATATATATATACACTGCTCAAAAAATTTAGGGGAACAAGCAAAGAAGTTAAGAAAATCGTGCGAAACAGCGACGTATTGGCATAAAATGGATAGTGCACGCGTATCAATGCGCAATACAGAAAAAAAGCTTAAAAATTCAATTTTAAAAATCTCAGAAGGATTTTTCAAAAATCCTGCTTAGTGCACCCCTACACTATAAGAAGAATCGCCATGAAAAATGTCAGCCCATTAGGTCCGGTGGTTTGGTCTTGGGTTCATCTGTCAGTCAGTCAGTCAGTCAGGCAGTCAGTCAGTTGGTTACGGAACTGTTTTATATGCATACATATATACATATATGTATGTACGTATGGATGCATGTATATATGTATGTACGAGGGTAGGCTGAAAAGTAATGCACACATGCTTGTAGAGCACGAACAAAAAGAAATAACGAGATCGGGCAAAAAGAACATTAAAGTACAATTCTTAAGCTTCAAAATCATATATTTATTTTTCAACATAGTCACCGTTAAGGCTAACACATTTCTCCCAACGTGTAACAAGTTTTTTCATTCTGTCACTGAAAAATTCTTCCGACTTTTCTCGAATCCACGACTTGACAGCTGCCTTCACCACATCGTCCGAGGTGTAATGATTACCCTTTAGACCTCTTTTGAGTAGAGGAAAAAAAATAAAAATTGCAAGGCACAAGATCGGGGGAATAAGGAGGATGTGGAATCAGTTCAAACTTCAGGTTTCGCAGAGCCTCTCCAGTCCGACGCTGTTCTCACCTGTGAGACGGCGTGGTACCCATCGAGCACAGATTTTAGGGTATCCCAATCGTTCTATAATGAAGCAGACACATTCCTTGGATACTCCATTATGGTTTGCGATACGCTTTTGAGTGATTCGTCAGTCATTTTGAATCAAATCGTAGACCGGTTTGCGATGTTCATCGCCTGTGGCAGTGATCGGACGTCCATTGCGTGTTTCATCAACAATTATGGCTTTTCCAGGCTCGAAACCACGAAATTTTATTACCCATCGATTTACAGTACCCCTATCAACAGCATCGTCACTATAAACAGCCTTTAAACGACGATGAATTTCAGTAGGACTCACTTTTTTCAGATGTTAAAAATTCGATAACAGCGCGCTGTATAACTCGCCGTTGACATAGCACTAGAACACGTCTCCATACTACCGCTTTTGAAAATACACAGGATGAACACAATGATTTCAAACCTGCGTATGCGTATTGAGGAGGGATGGAACTTCCAAATGCCACTTGGCGCTGTTTTGAAGGTCATTTCGTTCGCGCTATATATATATATATATACATATATATATATATATATATATATATATATATATATATATATATATATATATATATATATATATATATATATATATATATATATATATATACATATACATATATATATATATATACACTGCTCAAAAAAATTAGGGGAAATCGTGCGAAACAGCCACGTATTGGCATAAAATGGATAGTACACGCGTATCAATGCGCAATACAGAAAAAAAGAAGTAAAAATGTGTAATTAAGCTTTAATTCTTTGAAAATATGGAAAAAACATGAAAAGATGATTTAGGGCAACAAATTGGTTACATGTAAACGATAAAAAATGTATTGTTTAGAAATGATGCAAGATTTTTAATATGGTGTATGGTGTCCTCGAACAACTAAGACTGCTGCACACCTGTTTTCCATGGATGCGATGATGTTATCGATAAGACTTTGGGGAATACTGTTCCACTCCTCAAGAAGTGCAATCTCCAAGTCTCGGAGAGTAAAAGGAGGCCTTGGTCTCGCAGCAATGCGTCGTCCGCGCATGTTCCAAACATGATCGATTGGATCAGGTCAGGAGAGCACGCTGGCCATTCCATACGCTGTATTATTTCAGCTTCAAGCATGTTCTCCACAAGACGAAGACTATTTCGTACTGTTTGGCTGGACACCCTTCGTCCTGTTGCCAAGAGCAACTGTCTTTGCAGCTGAGTAGCATTGTCTGTTCTGTTTCGACCCGCCCTTATGTTCTTTTTCTGGTTTTTGACGTCATGAACTTTGATTTGCATATGAAGTTTTCTTCTCTTGTTTCTGGCTAAGCTTTAAAATATGGATGATTTATTTTATGTTACTTATCGGTGTAAGTATTTGCGTAATTTCATTAAAACCATGTGCTCCCCTAATTGTTTTGAGCTTGTATATATATATATATATATATATATATATATATATATATATATATATATCCTGGTGTTCATTTCCGAGAAATTTCCCATTTTGTCGAATTTCTGGAAAACTAATGGACAGAGTCTTTGAAATTTGGTATGGATACTCAGATATATAGCAGAAAAAAAATTATACCATAAAACAGTCGTGGTACGCAGTTATGACAGTCGGTTAGGGCCACGAGCACAGGAACCAAACCGACGTTGCAAGATCGAACATAAAATGACTCTAATAAGGGGGCGGATTATGGATACCCTTCACAGTCATACAGCTGTCCCAGACGCGATACCATACTGGAAACGAAACAGTTTCATGAGTCCCTATGACAGTTGGTTCCACTCCTACAGCAACGCAGTTTTCAGATTCTAGATGGTTCTCGAAGGTGGGCTGCAATTGCTCTCGCAAGAGTATACCAGAGTTGTTTAATGGGGTTTAGGTCTGGATATCTGGCTCACCAATCCATCCGGTGAATATCTCCCCTTTCAAGAAAATAGTCGACCAGGCGAGCCTTATGTGGACGAGATTTTTTTCCATAAAAATATGGCCAAGTGCGCCCCTCAAAATTCGAATATAGGGCTCTAACATCTAATCCCAATACTTCTCACCGGTTAAGTGCGGTCGTCCAACATGATACCTGCCCAGGATATGACGCCTGCTCTACCATAGCGGTCTTTTTCTCAGATGTAGGAAGAAAGGTAGGGTAGGTGTCCCAAATATTGCCTACTCTAACTTTTTTTCGACATTTCATCCACTTTTTAGTTTCTGATTAGACTGGAAATTCAAAGAACATCCCTAAGAACCATTTCCTTTGGTATCCTGAGATCAACCAGCTCCAAATCCAGTGACAGTTTAAGTTATGTAGCTAAATTGTAAAACTTTAAATTTCAAGTGAACTCCAGAGCGGTTCCTAATATATTCTGCCTCTGTTACTCTTACCGCCTACCAGTTAAAAGGCGTTGCTAGCAAAATCTTTGTTTAATGCACTTTCAAATGGTATAAGCAAAATTATAATTTGGATGCAGCTACCTGGTCATTCACTGGATTCTGACTCTTTGGAGCCGAAATTTACGAAGACAACAGCCAAAACAACTCCAGACGCCATATAGTTTTTGTTATCAGTGATTAGAACGTTGTCGCTATCGCCGCTGTTAGTACAAATCCAGAACAAAGAAGTTACTGCATTTTCTCATACATAGCGCGAATTATACTTTGGAAACAAGAGTAGGCGATATTAGGCAAAGGGCGATATTTGGGACACCCTCTTTATCGAGTCCCAGGTTCTCTCTGGACGAGGGTACGTCGAGACTCAGTGTCCATCATGAATTCACGACTCGTCGGGTAGACCCCGCTCCAAGCCTGATGTATGTACCATGTCTGTACATCTCTCCATATGTTTGACAGAGGGTCCTTGACCAGTGAAAGGTATAGGGATAAGATCTTACAGCCATATGATCAACTTTTAGGACTTTATCAACAAGGTCAGAGTGCCCTTGGTTCATTTTTATGCACAACAACACTCGTCCATATAAGGTTTAATCAGTTGATCATTATCTTGAATTAGAGGATATTCGCTGGATGGATTGGCCAGCCAGATAGCCAGACCTAAACCCCATTGAACATGTCTGGCATTCTCTTGTGAGAGCAATTCCAGATCGCCTTCGAGAACCATCTAGAAGTTGAAAACTGCGTTGCTGCAGGAGTGGGACCGACTGCTACTGGGAAACATCAATATCAATATCAATATATATATATATATGTGTGTGTGTGTGTGTGTGTGTAGGTCCAACCTTTAGATTAGCCTAACAAGTCGTCTGGTATAACAATCTAGTACCCCACATTTAATACAGGACTCAGGATGACTCATAAATAGTCTCTCACTAATAACAACAATAGATGTTTATTTAGTTGACACCACAATTCACATATGACACTTAATATATAATAGTTGACCTCTCAGGGTAATGTCAATATTGCCAAGCACTCAACCAACTTGGACTTCTTGAAGTCACTCAGACTTCCTCACACGATTTGCCAAGCACCCAACCAACTTGCACTTCTTCAAGTCACTCAGACTTCCTCAACACGAGAGCTTTATTATCGCCTCCCCTTCGGCACGGTAGCTACAAGCTTGGTCCGAATCTCCGGGGTCTCTTCCCCTTCGGCTCCTAGTAACTCAGCCCTTCAACGCTGGCGCCCGAGAGCCTCCGCTCTGTATTGCCTCCAAACCTTATCGTCTCCTCTTTTCAAACACTTTCTCCCCAGTTCATCCATCGGAATCATAGTAGCGCTATCGTCGCATAACGTACACGGCGACATATAACTCATAGCCGGAGCCTTGGGACAATACAATTCCCATATATATATATATATATATATATATATATATATATATATATATATAAGAAAAAGTTGATAGTGAAAATCCGGCATAAGACATATTACACTATGCAGCGTGAAACAAAAACATGAAAAGAGAAGAAATTAAAAGATGTTAGACAGCATCTCTTCATCAGCGGGGTCAATGCTGTCTAAAAACCAATAGATTGTTTCTGATAAGTATGATCTAACCAATAAACATACTTAGACACAGAACAATCCATAGGAAACAAAAGAAATGAAAAAAGTAGCTAACCAAACGAAGAACACCAAGCCTGGCGCTAGACAATGTTAAAGTTAAGAGTATTAAACTGCAAGGAGACTCACATCACAAACCTTGCAACCATGGATTTATGGAAACACATATGCAGACTTACAAAGGAGACTGTGTTGAAGGACATATCATCGAAAATTAATAACGTATGATTATTATTATTTTAACTTAAGAGTAAAAATATTTTATTAATTATTATTGCTTAAGAATATAAATATTAGTCTTTATTATTATTTAAGAATAAGTTTATTTTACAACATAATCTTATTTAATTATACTTATTTTTTATTACTTAATTAAGTACAACAGATTAAGCTATTCATTAAATCTAAAACAACCAATTATGTGCTTGGAAAGACTATCGGGGTAAAGATTATGTTTTAGCACAACTAACAATTCTTTAACATGTTTATTCCTATTTTCTTTAGAACAAAGCCTATTCATACGTACTATATATATATATATATATATATATATATATATATATATATATATATATATATATATATATATATATATATATATATACTAGCTGAATACCCATGCTTCGCTACGGAGTATATTTTAGGATAATTACAATGAAAAAATAATGAAATCACTTTTTAGTGGATTTCCTTAAAAACAATATTTTTGTTTTTTCATTGGGTGTAACTGATATTACCAGGCTCGTCTGCGAACTTACGCGTGAGCAAACTACGTAAAACTGACCGTGGGAGATACAATTTTCTGTTAAATCTACTTCAGCGTATTTTAAAGTTTGACCTTGAGACTTCTCGTATAACGAAAATCCCGTGATCGGCATTTAATAAATTAAATTCTAAAAATTAATCGTTAAAAATTTACCCAAAATCAGAAAATGAAGGTAAAAATTCGAAAAAGATTTCATTTTAAAGAAATTTTTAAGATCTTTCTCGTGATATAAATTTTATAACCCTCAAATTATTATTTTAAATGCAAACTTTAAAGAATGTTACAAAAACAGCTTAAAAATTCAATTTTAAAAATCTCAGAAGGATTTTTCAAAAATCCTTCTTAGTGCACCCCTACACTATAAGAAGAATCGCCATGAAAAATGTCAGCCCTTTAGGTCCGGCGGTTTGGTCTTGGGTTCATCTGTCAGTCAGTCAGTCAATCAGGCAGTCAGTCGGTTACGGAACTGTTTTATATGCATACATATATACATATATGTATGTACGTATGTATGCATGTATATATGTATGTACGAGGGTAGGGTGAAAAGTAATGCACACATGCTTGTAGAGCACGAACAAAATGAAATAGCGAGATCGAGCAAAAAGAACATTAAAGTACAATTCTTAAGCTTCAAAATCATATATTTATTTTTCAACATAGTCACCGTTAAGGCTAACACATTTCTCCCAACGTGTAACAAGTTTTCTCATTCCGTCACTGAAAAATTCTTCCGACTTTTCTCGAATCCACGACTTGACAGCTGCCTTCACCACATCGTCCGAGGTGTAAGGATTACCCTTTAGGTCTCTCTTCAGTAGAGGATAAAAAATAAAAATTGCAAGGCGCAAGATCGGGGGAATAAGGAGGATGTGGAATCGGTTCAAACTTCAGGTTTCGCAGAGCCTCTCCAGTCCGACGCTGTTCTCGCCTGTGAGACGGCGTGGTACCCATCGAGCACAGATTTTACGGTATCCCAATCGTTCAATAATGAAGCAGACACATTCCTTGGATACTCCATTATGGTTTGCGATACGCTTTTGAGTGATTCGTCAGTCATTTTGAATCAAATCGTCGACCGGTTTGCGATGTTCATCGTCTGTGGCAGTGATCGGACGTCCGTTGCGTGTTTCATCAACAATTATGGCTTTTCCAGGCTCGAAACCACGAAATTTTATTACCCATCGATTTACAGTACCCCTATCAACAGCATCGTCACCTTAAACAGCCTTTAAACGACGATGAATCTCAGTAGGACTCAGTAGGACTTTTTCAGCTGTTGAAAATTCGATAACAGCGCGCTGTATAACTCGCCGTTGACATAGCACTAGAACACGTCTCCATACTACCGCTTTTGAAAATACACAGGATGAACACAATGATTTCAAACCTGCGCATGCGTATTGAGGAGGGATGGAACTTCCAAATGCAACTTGGCGCTGTTTTGAAGGTCATTTCGTTCGCGCTCTACACACACATGTGTATTACTTTTCAGCCTACCTACGTATGTATGCATGTATATATGTATGCATGTATGCATAAATGTATGTATGCATGTATGTATGTATGTAAGTATGCATGTATGTATGCATTACGTATGTATGTATGTATGTATCTATGTATGGATGTATGTATGCATGTATGTATGTACGTATGCATGTATGTATGTATACGCATGTATGTATGTATGCATGTATGTATGTATGCATGTATGTATGCATGTACGTATCTAAGCATGTATGTATGTATGTATGTATGCATGTATGTAGGTATGTATGTAGGTATGCATGTATGTATGTGTGTAAGCATGCATGTATGTATGTATGTATGCATGTATGTATGTATGCACGTATGTATGCATGCATGTATGTATGCATGTATGTATGTATGCATGTATGTATGTATGCATGTATGTATGTATGCATGTATGTATGTATGTATGTATGCATATATGTATTTATGTATGCATGTATGTATGTATGCATGTATGTATGTATGTATGTATGCATGTATGTATGCAAGTATGTATGTATGCATGTATGTATGTATGCATGTATGTATTTATGTATGCATGTATGTATGTATGCATGTATGTATGCATGTATGTATGCATGTATGTATGTATGTATGTATGTATGCATGTATGTATGTATGCATGTATGCATGTATGTATGTATGCATGGATGTATGTATATACACGTTCTGAGATGCGTACCGTCACAAGTCGGGCCAAACGTCCTCCGAGAATTGTGTGTCTAGCAACTATCAGTATTCGATCTTTCCACTGTGCAATGTTTCACATTTCGTTCATCAAGGCATCATCTGCGCTTCATCACTGTTACCCCGCCCTGGCGAAGAAGGGAAACTTTTTGGAAATTTATTTTGATATTGGATATTTTCATTGATTTTAGGTATGGATTTGTCTCTATTTCAACATGCATGTATGCATTCGATGACATTTCGGAGAATTTGAACATACATCCATACATATGTATATGTGGGGAGGGTCCCTCTGGGGTCAGGTAAGGATAAAACACTTTTCTTAAGAAACTAATTTTAACTCCTTTGTTTCCGTCCTGGAAAGTTTTTAAATTTCTTTTATTTTTTAGATCTCGGTACTTTTTACACAATTCTTATTACCCGGAGAAAATTTTAGGATCTGGTAACAAAGAGAGATTAACACACCCCTTCCCTATAAAAATGAAAAACATAAACTCGACGTCAAAGAAATTTTTGGCTGATTTCGGGTTCTTTAAGGAAGAAGCCATATCGAAAACTTTGAAGTAGTCACTGATAAGGGTATTTTTTTTTTGCAGGTTAAGATTTATATATTTTCGGGTGGATAAAAGGCCGTTGCCATGCTAGTGTCGTTCCCTGTCTAGGAAAGGCTGCATCGTTTCGCGCGATGTACAGGAAAAACTTTCACGAATCTACACACTGAAGTTCAATGTAACAATCTATACTCTCATGCTAATATTGCTACATATTCAAATGTAATTTACACCAATACATTAATTTATATATATATATATATATATATATATATATATATATATATATATATATGGATTGGTACAAGAAGTGCGTGCCTCAGTCAGTGTTCTCCAAGATGACTTTGCTTGCATATGTCTCTTTAAAAAAATATTATTCTTAGTGTAAGAGGTACCCCAGTATGACCGATGCTTTAAAAGTGTTTTTTAAACCATCGGACAGACTTGGGTACTTCTTACATTGAAAATAATATTTATTTAAAGAGACATAAGTAAACAAAGTCATCTTGGAAAAAACTGCCTTAGGTACTTTTTGTACCAAGCAATAGATGTTTGTACTACATAGATTGTTCTACCCCACAGGCCGGTAAACTAGAAAAAACTAAGCGCGGGGCTTTTAAGGGGACTCACTACCCTTAAATCTTTAAAACATTCGATTTTTTGAAAAAAATATATGTTAAAGCCTGATCATTTCTGAACAAAATAAAGCAAACCGCATGAAAATATTCCGCTTAGTTCCGGAGATATTGATATTCTAAATATTTAATTACTGATCAAGTTTATGGTAAGAAAATTTTAAAATCTTTTTTCTCAAAATGTAATTTTGCATCATTCCGCAACTGATATCTCAAAAACTATGGAACATAATTCCATGAAATTTTTATCACTGCATAATCATGTTATTTTATTGCGTCTGAACTAGAATTATTGCAATCACTGCACATTTTGTTATTTTTTCAGGGGTAAATTAATGCAAAAAATTAAGGAAATTTTAAGCATATTTTGAGCAGTTTTAAAAAATTGAAAAAATATTTTAATGTTGAATGTCTTATGTTCAACTGTATTTTGAATTATTTATTTTAAATATAAAACAGGAATTATACATTTAAGTGTAAAATTAATTTCATAGTTCTGCGCGCAAGCCAGTATACAATAAAAATACTTAAAAAACAAGGTATATATCTAAAGCATTTAAACAAAAATTATTTAAAATTATTTTTAGAGTGCAAAATTTGTTTATTAAAATAAATATATCAATTTATCATATACATAAAATTTGGAAAAATTGGGTGTAAATTTAAATAGTTACAAAGAGTCAAAAAGTATGAAAATATGCCTTATTTCCTCGACTTAAGGGTCGTGAGTCCCCTTAAGGGGAAATATAATAGATTATCTCGGTTATTCCTAACTCAAAATAAAATTGAGGGACAATATTCTGTTTTGATAAGATGAAAGAATTTTGAATAGGCGTTTTAATGACAATGAAAAGTTATTATTTCATATATATATGTATATATATATATGAAGTATGTCTATTAAAATATATAGTTACGAATATGGCATTCATTCATTTTACAATGTGAGAAGCATTTCAAAATGTCTTACGTCGTTCGTGTTTCAGTTTTGTTTTTAAATTTAACAAATTTAATTTAAACAATACTTCAGGCGTTTTCCGGTTTTTTATATTTTTTTAGAAAGAGCGGATTTATTATTTCTAGGCTTTAAGTGCACTCCGTTTCCATTCTTTAAATTTTTTTTTACATCTTCTAGAATCCATTTTAATCCCCCCTAATTCTAGTGCATTTATTCATTTGATAATGATACTGTTTTGGAGCTGAAAAAGAAGAAAAATACGTTGTACTTAAATTTCTTTCTCCTTACAAAAGAAATTAATTTTATTTTTTTATTTTTTATTTTATCAAAGCCTGCATTCTTTTAACCCACTAAACCAAAGAGTGAACCATTATTGCATTAACGGGATCTTTCAAAGCATTTTTTATTCATGTCTTATTTCATTCCTAGTCGAGTGTTATTTAAAGGTAAGATGAGGTTTTCTCGAAATTTTTGTATCATATCGATTATAATTTAAATTCAATTTTTCAATATATTTTTATTCTGCTTCTCTCGCATATATATATGATATATATATATCATATATATATATATATATATATATATATATATATATATATTGGGTTGTTCGGAAAGTCATTTCTTTTTTCTTTGGGGAAAATGAAAGACGAATTTTTATAGTGTGTAAATATTTTATTGAATTATATATTCTCCATTTTGGTCTAATACTCCCTCTTTCAGAGAGTAGCAGGATTCCGCGCTCATAAATCTTCTGATTTTTGCTGGCAAAAAACTGTCCCAATTTGAAGTAAAGGTTTTGCTGTCTAAAACGTTTTGTAGAAACAGGAACAAGAAATAATCCGTAGGTGCCAGATTTGGAGAATATGGTGGGTGTAGTAGCATATCCTTCCAAGCGTTAAAAGCTTTTGGTGATTTACCAAACTTGTTTGAGGTCTCGCATTATCTTGGTGGAACACTATACCTTTTCTATTAATCTATTCTGTCCTTTTTTGTTTGAGTAAATCATTCAGTTTGTCCAGTTTATGACAGTACACTTCAAAATCGATCGTGATATTGTCCGGTAGAAGCTTAAAAAACTATTTCCTTGAAATCCGGTGAAACAGACAGCATCACCTTTTTTTATGAATACCGATTTTCGAAGTGTTTTGAGCCGGTTCATCTTTTTTACTCCGTGATCTCTTGCTTTTAACATCGTTGTAGACAACCCATTTCTCGTCCCCAGTGATGATTCGTTTAAAAAATATGGATCATTTTCTTGACGTTTGAGAAGCAAATCACAGACGTCAATGCGACGGAGCAAATTTCTTTCTGTCAGAACATGTGGAACCCAAATGTCGAGTTTTGAAATTAAACCAAGGCGTTTCACGCTATCATGAACGATCGAATTCTATAAATTTAATCTCTCTGCGATCTCGCGAGTTGTTATTTGGTGGTTTACATCAATCAATGCCTTTATTTTGCCTTCATCAGCTTCAACTGGCCTTCCATAACGTGGTGCATCTACAATATCAAAATTGCCGGAACGAAATTTTTCAAACCAGTTTTGGCATTGATGTTCTGTCAATACATCTTCTCCATACACATGAAATAACTTTTTTCTTGCTTGAATAGCATCTTTACCTTTACGATAGCAAAAAAGTAAAATATGCCGAAGATGCTGCTTTCGACTTTCCATATTTGATAGGGCAAAAAAACAAAAACTATTGCGCAGAATAGAACAAACTTTTTCACAAACAAGCCTTGCTGCCAGCTTCCATTATATCAACCATTATATCAGCTGTCAAAATATATAATGACAGTGCGGCTTAAGTGTGAAGTTTTAGAAAAAGTAGAATTACTGTGAAAAATACAATTAAATCCAAGGACGCGGTAGCCCAGTTCGCAAGAGCAGCGGGCCAGTGATCTGAACGTCCGTGGTTTGATGCTCGTCGCTGCAAATCTATCGCCGTGTTCACTAATGGTGGCCGGGGCACGTAAAGTAGGGAGTGGCTACAATGTCCTCCAAGTTCTCAAATTTACCTTTGGAGGTGCGGGTCAAGTGTTCCGGTCTCGTCACTTGACTCGGTTCAAAATGTCGGGACCGGTCATTTAGCGAAGTCGGACTCTGACCCGTGTGGTGCAAATTTAAAACAGGAGCCGCACCTTCATCGACCATAGCCTTCGGGACTTGATCTGATGTTACTGTCTGTGAAGGGGCATAAGCCACAACAACACAGCAATTAAGTCCTCTGTTGGGAAAAAACGAAATTACTTTCCGAACAACCCAATATATACACAATACACATACATAAATGACAAAATTTAAGCCTCAAATTTTGTGATAACAGTGGATTTCTAGTCTTCAAAAAGATTCCTATTCTGATGTTACAGAAACAGTTCCCCACAACTCTAGTGCATCTATTCATTTGATAATGAAACAGTTTGGGGATGAAAACACCGAAAAATAAAAGGTGCACCTCCATTATTCTCTTCTTTCAGGAAAAAAAAATTCTGCTTTTTTTATACTCACTTTTCTACAGTTTTATTTTTTAAATTTGCTAGACTAAAGAGTTAAAATGCATTGTATGAATAGGATTCATCATATATAAATATATATATATATATATATATATATATATATATATAATTATGCATAGAATATATCGTTTGCAAATAAATATCGGATGAAATTAATGTCGTGCCATACCCGCACACAATTTCAAGTACTAAATTTCTTTTCATTGAATTTACCTTCTAAACAAAGAGCTTTCCTCCACTCTAGGCACAAGTGTCTGCACGCCATTTTTTACATCTCACATCATAGATGAATGAGCAAAAATGAATGAAAGACAGAGAGTAAGCGAACTCGTTGAAATGGAAAGAAAAAGTTAAAAACGAAGGAACTGCTCTCGTTTGAGAACTTTTTTTAAGTTCTGGAAACTATCTCTTCCACTTCAACGAATTTCGAAACAAGCGCTCTGGAACTTTTCAATAAAATTGAACATATTCGAGAAAAAAGTTTTGATTTAATAAATTCGAAAAAGAAAAAATCAGATGGAAAGAAAAAGTTATATATTGAAAAGTTTAATATATTTGAAGATACTTAGAGATGGAAACGTTGTTTATATCCTAACAGGATGTGATATATATATGTATATACAGTGGAATCTCGATCGTTCCCCGAATGATCGTTTTCCCGTATGTATCGTTTATTTCACCCAGTCCCGAATAAATTCCATAGAAAACAAGCAAAAAAAAACCACATGGATCGTTTCATCCATCGTTTTCCCGCAATATTCGTTCAGAATATCGCAGCTTTACATTAATTTATCGGATCGATCGTTTTTTCATAATAACTGAACCTGAAATATAAATGTCTGGATTGAGCTAGAATGACGCTCTAATTAAACAATGAGCAGAACATTTGAGATGCACGGTCTCGTATTTTTGTTTTCTCTTGTTTAGCCTGGTTTCGCTTTATTGTACTGCTCCCATTATTTGTTCGTCGTTGGTGTTCCTTAATTCTTTAGCCCTTGGAGTACCCTATTTTCAGCAACTCATTCCAAATTAACCGACTATTCAACATTTCTGTTCTTATCAGCAATGACTCACGGTCAGCTTTTTTGTTGGCCTTGGGATGAAGGAGCCCTGGTGTTTAGTCTACTGTGTGATTCTGATTCTACTAGTGTTTCTGATTACTGCAGTTCTACACTGCCCGATGAGTGTTTCACCCGGAATCAGAACTTCCTGGTGGTCTTATATCGGATCTCATCCAGTGCAATGGAATGGTTCTAGTTACAAACGATTCACGGCTGCCGCTTCTTTATACTCTCACACAACAACCGATACTCAAAAGAATGCAATTTGCAACAGAAAACGAATATTGTTTACTTGTGGAGAGAAAACAGCCAAAAAACAAACGACGATTAAGTACTTTTATTTGAATCAAAATTCCTCTGTATCTACGTGTATTTCTTTTTTTTATTAATATTATCTTGTATTTCAGAACAATTTTGTAATTTTATCTTCAGTTACACTACGGGTATGTATACATTTATGTATGTGAGTAAATATATTTTAGGGATATCAAATTTTAAGGTATGTTAATACTTTTTTGTATGTTCCCGCATCTATCGTTTTCCCGCATCCATCGTTTAGTTCAGTCGGTCCCTTCGAAAACGATAGATCGAGATTCCACTGTATATATATATATATATATATATATATATATATATATATATATATATATATATATATATACACTGCTCAAAAAAATTAGGGGAGCAAGCAAAGAAATTAAGAAAACCGTGCGAGACAGCCACATATTCGCATAAAATGAATAGTACACGCGTATCAATGCGCAATACAGAGAAAAGACGTAAAAAAATTTGTAATTAAGCTTTAATTCTTTGAAAATATGGAAATAATATGAAAAGATGATTTAGGGCAACAATTTGGTTACATGTAAACGATAAAAAAAGTATTGTTTAGAAATGATGCCAGATTTTTAATAAGGCGTGTGGTCTCCTCGAACAGCTAAGACTTCTGTACACCTGTTTTCCATGGATGCGATGATGTTATCGATAAGACTTTGGGGAATACTGTTCCACTCCTCAAGAAGTGCAATCTCCAAGTCTCGGAGAGTAAAAGGAGGCCTTGGTCTCGTAGCAATGCGTCGTCCGAGCATATCCCAAACATGCTCGATGGGATTCAAGTCAGGAGAGCACGCTGGCCATTCCATACGCTGTATTGGTTCAGCTTCAAGCATGTTCTCCACAAGACGAGCTGTTTGCGGTCTGGCAGTATCATGCTGGAAAACAAAGGAGTCTCCAATGGCTGCAGCGTAAGATATGACATGAGGTCTCAGTATCTCGTCTGCACACCTTCGGGCCGTCAAAGTACCATTCCGAATGATATGCAGGTCCGTACGTCCACCTATGCTGATTCCACCCCATACCATAAAACCAACTCGTCTGTATTGTGAACTTTCACGAACGAATGTGGGGTTATTTCGAGTGCCCCTTTCCCTCCATACCAAAACACGTCGGGTGCCCAGAAAATAAGAATAGAGACAAGGTAATGAGGAGAAGAAAGAGGGAAAAACATCCAGTTGAGAAATTAGTTTTTGATGAGTAACCACTCTCAACGAGGAAGCAGTAGAGCACGCAAGTCCATATGCTCGAGTTAATTGCCATTTTTGGGTTGACTAAAGCGAGAACCCCTATGTAAAATACTGGTAGCCTAACGGAGATGCAAAATTGGACTTGAAGGAAAATTAGATATCAAGCGGAAACGCTATTGATGTCCGCTATTGATATGAAGCGCTAGTCGAGCTGATGAACACTGTCTCCAGTTCCCAACGCTCATGATTATAAAAGAATGATGATCCTAGAATCCAATTCCCGACACCAAAAACGCCATATGACCGATAATCCCTGCTACCAAGTGTCTGTGACAACAATTAAGTGTGGATGTCTTGCGTCCAGTTCCCAAATGCCAAAGTCCACAAATATCGAGGAGCCCTGCGTCCAATGCCATGCATCTAGAATAAAGTATGATCAACGGTCGTCAGTGAAGGTGTTGCCCATTTCTCCACTTATGTCCCATATCATTGTTTCTCAAAACGTGACATTTAATTCTAATTAATAATAAAAAGTGCGATAGCGAGTTAATTTTCGTAAGGAGGTTACGTACTGCAACGTATGATAATTCGAAATGAGGTTATATACAATAATGTATTATTACTTGAATATGTGTTATCGCTGATTTTACTTATAGATCAAAAGGAAATGGGTCTAATAGCAGAGTAGGAGTCATTGATGACATTTACTTTATTGTGTAGTAGTTAAAATGAAATATAATATTGTTTTAATTTATGTGTTTATATTCAATAAATCTTGTTGTCATTACAAACCAGAGTAAATTCTGTCTAACAGGTCACAACAATCTTTAAGAAGGTGATATTTGATATGGAATATACTATACACTTTCACATCCACATTTTGGAGCTGAAAGAAACTAGCCACTTATCACTAGGGCACCACATGATAGTGCCACTGTTATAAGCTTCACCACCAATAGTGTGTCCAAAGGTGATTTGCAATCAGTTTTGCATTATCCTGACGCACCATTGTTATTCGACAAATAAACAATGGCTAAAAATGAAACGGTTCTTCTTTCATTCTACTACAAACCCCTCACCTCGGTATAAAATGAATCATAGTTTATTCGCATGTGAACTTTTTTCACTAGCCACCTAGTATATATATATATACATATATATATATATATATATATATATATATATATATATATATATATATGTGTGTGTGTGTGTGTGTGTGTGTGTATATATATATATATATATATATATATGTGTGTGTGTGTGTGTGTGTGCATGTATGTATGTATGCATGTATATATGCAATATCCCCATTACATCACATCCTTAAATTATAACCTGAAAGGGAAAACTAGCTCATATTGGCACAGATGGAGCTAGGCGCAGCCTGAAAGGAAAAAGTATAAGATTTAAATGCATTCGGGCAAAACTTCTTAGAACATCGTTTATTAGAGCGAAAATACACCTACTGATTCCAGAAGAACGGCTCGGAATAATATCAACTTTCATCATTAAACGAAAGAGGGGGAGGTAGACATGTGACTATTATTTGTAGGGTCATCAGATTTAGGGGCTCAGGAAGCTAACCCATTCCTGCATTCAGATATATACACGTGTAGAAAGGCAAAGTTTCGGGGCTAAGGCTTTTAAAGCGATAAATTAATATTACTGGGGATCGGATTTAGGAAAGGGTGTTTATGCTAGAATGGAGGGCATAATATTTACGATATTACTTACTTACACACACACACACACACACACACATATATATATATATATATATATATATATATACATATATATATATATAAAGTTTTAAAAACGGATATTGAAATCGATGAATTCCACAAAACGATCTATCGAGATCCTCACACTCGAAAAGGAGCTCCTGCAGTCTCCGGCACTCCTCGAGAGATAGAGACTTCGTCAGTGGCATCAAGTGGAGATCCGACTCCTCTCGTTCGGAACAGAGTTTCAGGGGGGAAATGCGCTATCTTATGATGCGGGAACTTCATTTGGTGGTCATTTTTCACTTTCACACCAAGGAGGACACTTGGCGTGGTATTGGGCTGACATCCGCGACGTGGGAGAGAATGGAAACGCATTTTCAGGTTATATATATGTGTGCATTTTCTTAACGATACGCAAATTTACACTACCCTACAATAATGGACCGGACGCCAGCGGATTTGCAAAAAAATCCGACTGTATGTCAGATTTTATGCAAATCCAGTTCTCGCATGTGACCTGTTAGAGTTAAATACGAAACGCGAAGTGGTAACGTCGTTAGTTCTGTGTGAAATTGAGACACTATGTCGAAAAGAAAGGAACTTAGTGACTTTGAAAGAAGTGATATACATCTCTTTCATTTTTTCTTTGTAGTTGGTTATCACATTGGTGATAAGTCTATTCGCCGTAATTGCGGTAGAATTATCACAGCCACGGTCAACTGGAACAATACGGAACACGAACTGCACACGTTGTCCGATTCCATAATATATATATATATATATATATATATATATATATATATATATATATATATATATATATATATATATATATATGTATATATATATATATATATATATATGTATATATGTATATATATATATATATATATATATATATATATATATATATATATATATATATATATATATATATATATATACATTTGATCTAACGAAGCAGAAATCCTTTTTTTCTATAATTCCCTAATAACATCAGTTTATGAAATTCCATTTCTAGAAAACATTCCAATACATCCAAACACCGTATACCTTTACACCGCTCTATCTCCTTTCGAATACCTGTATTTTTTACCCCCCCCCCATAATAATAATTGCCGTTCGTCTTTTCAAACTCTGTGTAAAGCTCCCACCCAAGAAAGTCGGTCAAATACATAAAATTTAGAAAACCTCTCTCTTTTAGAACAAATCTCTAAATGGTTCGTGGAAACAAGTTGTCTCTTTCGTCATAAAACGAGACTATAAGAACTTCTTTGCAGGCATTGAAAATGTTCCGTCAGACGAAAGCATCGAATAAAAATGTTCTGAGACGCTTTTCGTCCAATTGGGGAGGGCAGTTTGAGATGATCGATTCATTGACACCTATCGGTTTCGTTTCTCCAAATATCTTGTCTTCTTTTCTTTTCATGAAAGGAGTAATTTTCTATGGAAATACACGATATGGTATCTTACGTTGAATGATAGATCTGAAAGAGCATTAACAGAAAAGATACCGATTGTGGTGTGCGGGAAAAAAAAGTTGATTGCCTGCGAATGTTCGTAAATGATTTGTTTAACAGGAGGGTAATTGCATTCCATGCATATAAATAAATAAATAAATATATTTATATATGTATATATATATATATATATATATATATATATATATATATATATATATATATATATATATATATATATATATATATATATAAATATATAAATATATATATATATATATATATATATATATATATATATATATATATATATATATATATATATATATATATACAGTGGAACCCCGAATTTACGTTTTTCATGGGACCAGCGGTAAAAAACGTACAAAACGGGAAAATGTAAAATCGGGGTTAAAATAAATCTAAGCATATTGCTCAAAAATTGACACGTGCCGGATGAACTATTGGAAAAAATGTGTAATCTTTAATTGTTTTTTACCTTTAGATACAATTTTTTTTTGCTTTTAGATGCAAATTTGCTTCTTGGTTTACATTCGAAACTAAAAATTGTTTCAGAGTTTTTATGCTTTGAATCGCTTGATCAGCTGTGGGTACTACATCCTCCGTTATTCCTTCTTCATCCTTCATCACCACTATCATCGGAAGCGGGCATTAAATTAGATATCGAGTCATCCACGCCTTTTTATTCGAAGTGTAATCCTTAGGTAAACTTTTCACATTACTGAAACACTGTGGTTTCTTTGCTCTACCGATCACAAGAGGCGTTAATTTCTCATTTCCGTTCAGCATTAGTACATCATAAAACAGTAAAACGTATTTTTGAAAGCTTTCCCCCGTGGCAATTTTCTCCTTTGACCATCAGTGTTTTGTCGGGTAACAAGTTGAAAAATAGTCCCGTCTCGTCGGCGTTGACTACGTCTCTTGGAATGTACTCCTTTAATAAATTTCGCAAAGTATTCTCTTTCCACTGCTGCACAATTGCAATATACACACCATCGGATTCACCACAGATAGATATAAAACATAAATTGTTCCTTTTTTTTTAAATCTGTCGATCCAGTCATTCGATGCAGAGAAGCCCTGGAGTTTAAGCCTTTCAGCAATTTCAAGCGCTTTTTCTTTAACGATGGAATCGTTTATTGGAATTTTTGGTGCCCGGGCTTCCTTGAACCATTCGATTAAAATTTTTTCCAAATCATCATACGGAGATGTCTTAAGAATTTTTCGTTTCTTTGCAGATTTTCCGAGTTTTTCAGCACTCAACTCTACTGAAGCTTTTTGCTTTAAAATCGTTTGCAAAGTTGAATATGCAGTACCCAAAGAATTAGCAAGATCAACTTTAGTACCATGAAATTCTTTAGCTTTTTCGACGATTTCGGCTAGAGAGAAACATTTTCGTGTAGACATCCTTCCTGTTAAGTACGCTCGACAATAACAAAAATGGCTACTGTGCTCAAACGAACTCTTACAGACCAGTTGAAACCAGTTCTACCTCTAGTGGGTTGCATGGGTTGGTCATAGCACCCCCCCCCCTTTCCATGAGAAGTGTGGACATTGGACAATAGATCCAAATGACATCCCTCCTCTCTTTTTCTTTTGTTAACAGAGAGTGATCGAAGAATCGAAAGGCATTGCCGTGATTTTCCCCTCTTTTGCGGGTGTCCCGTGCTTTGCTCCTTCCCTACCCATCTGATTTTGACACTGGGAGGAAACCCCTCCTGCCTACTAAAACACAGACAGAAAGAATGTCAGAACGGCTTCAAGCAGGTAAGAAACAAGTTTTTCTTGAACATGTAAGATTTACATGTAAGATTTTAAACTATGTAAAGTGGTGGCGACATACAAGTGGATTGGTTGGCGAAATGTTCAAAAAATTTAAAAGTATTGAGTTAGCGTTAGTTTGAAATTTTTACCCCTTAGCCTAGCAACAAAAATCTTGTTTTCCCTTGCTTATCTTCTCTCCTCGTAGGCTATGCATAGCTAACATAAAACGTTACTGTTTGCATTTTCGTGCGGGTGTGTTGCTGTTACCCCCGGATGCGGGAAGGCAAATTTAAAACACACGACATCTGAATGTCTTGTTATTCCTACCAGACAGCAACATCTGCGAATTGCGAAGGAGGAGAGTTACAAAAAGGCCGATGATGGCGGGTGTTATATGAAAAGTTTTCTCCATATAGGCACTATTATGGCATTTTTGTGGAAAAGACAAAAGTAATTAGAACGCGGAGAGTACTGCATATTGAGTTTTCCAACAATTTAAGGCTATTCCAAGACGGGGATGCAAGGAGCGCCCCCGAGCTCTTTACCTCATCGAGAGCCGGCAGCGGTAGCTCACAAGCAAGGAGGGGTAAGCTTCCCCGGGCCCTTGAGGAGTGACCCCTCTTTTACGAGAGAAGAGATCTCGCTTTGCCTGATTGTGGACGTCCCGTACCTCGCCCTCCGTCCGCTACAGCCTACAGTTTCTCACTATGAGGGTGTGCCCCCGCAAGACTCTCCGGTCCAGAAGTCGAAGGCCAGATGATCTGCAGATGAAGTAACTGCTGTTCCAACCATTCTACGGGCTAGCCCCTTTTTGCAATCTTTCCTATCCTTGCCTTTTTTTTCTATTTCCTCCTCTTTTTTTTTGGCCTTCGAAGGCAGGTAAAAATTTTATTTTATTTTTTTTTATTGTTTCGTGGTAAATTAATGATTTTCGATAAGTTGAGTTCATTTTGATTAATTTCAAATCTTCGCCAACCACCACATTTTTTTATTTGTTAAGTTGAAATATATATATTTAAATTTTCCTCCCGTTGTATGCTGTAGGGAGTTTGTGTATCATTGAGATAATTTTAGCATCTTAAATAAATGTTGTTATTGACTCTAACCCTGTGTTCTCACATTTATGAGTTGAGTTTTCTGTTTTTATTGGTGGGCCAACATGTTAATATTTATTTCAGGTAAAGTTAAAGTAGAAGTAGATTATGTAGACAGGACTTAATTATTTATGTATTTAACCACTATACGATCAGGTCTAATTCTGCCTTTAGGTGATTCCGTTAAAGGAACACAAATGGAATTTAAGTGTAGAAGAAACACCATAAAATGATACAGTATAAAACATAATAAGTTAGTGCCATAACAAATAAAACACAATATGCATATATATATATACATACATACATACATATAACGAAGTATATGCGTGAGTTGGTAATTTTCTGTAAAAACTTTCGATGTGGTATTTTACGTATATTTAAAATTCTTTTCTAAGCTTGCGTTTATGTTTGGTTTGGTTGAGGTCATTTTTTTTTGCTACACTAGGGTTCATTCTGCACAGGGACCGACAGCTTCGACCCAGTCCCGAACGGCTGCAAACGCCCATGCCCAGAGTGGTACTCTGGAACCGGATATCGTCCATCATCTGGAAGTTGCGTTTGCGATTTTAGTTTCGTTCCTCGAACTCGATAGTGGATAAATGACATCTTGTACACAACATTGTATATATATATATATATATGGAGAAAGACACAGCTAGAGAGAGATGAATTCAATTTCGCTGAATCGATTACCGTAAAATATTCAATATCCTTCGAATCTCAGAGAATAAATCCCAATTTAAATTCGCGAATAAAATCACGAACGCATTTTCCGAACCTGGCCCGATCCCCATAAAAACTGTTTAAATGAAAATAACGTGGCTAGAAATAAAGCGAAGGAAGTCACCCAATCTTTGTTCAGAGAGCACGGATTTTGTTCGGAATACCTTTGGGAGCAAATGGAGCGGTATTTTATGGGGGTTGGTTCTTTGTAGACTTTTTCTTTGGGGAGCCCTGCAATAGAAATTCATTAGTGTTCGAGGAAATACATTTTTTCCTGTTTGTATATATATACAGGTGGCTCTCTGTTTAACGACACTCTACATAACGACGATCTCTATTTAACGACGATATTTCCCAGTCCCGTCCTCTCCGACGTAATTTTTTTTATTTAAAGACGACGTTGTTTCTGTTCAACGACGAATTTTTTTTCATGATAAACTTTTTCTTCAACAATTTACCTGCAGGAGGGGAATATTCTGTGGGGAGAAACAAGTTTGGTTTCAGTAACAGACCCGGAATTTCCTTGATGTTTGCAATGTTGCTATCATAGACTTGTTGCAGTGGGAAAAAGAGGGAGGCGATTACTGTTTCTTGGAAGATCGAATATTCTTTCATGGTGCTCTTAGTTCGGGAACAGAATCACTCTATTTTCCTTACCATCCGTTGTCATGTGACTTGCGAACTGTCCAATAGCAGCCCTCTACACTCCTTCCGGGATGCAAGTGTTCATGTTTGGAGAATTCATGGTTGTGTGTAGGAGTTTTTCCAGTACGAATACGAGGTGAGCAGAGCAAAATGGCATGAAAGCAAAAGCATCTTACGCTACACGAAAAGGTGAAAATTACTGAAGACTGGGAAGAAAGTGTTGGAATAACAAAAGTCCAATTCGCTATTTAAATTTCCACTACTAGTTATAGGCAAATCAAATCTAACAAGGTGGTTTAAGAATATCACCAGAAAACCTTTTGAATACCGGAATAACGATAAAGCGTGGATGACATCACAAATTTTTATTGACTGGATTAGAAAATTTGATGCAAAAATGCATCAAAAAAGAGAAAAGTTTTACTTTTAATTGACCGTTGCACTGCACATACTCCAAATATCCCTGGACTTACAAATTTGACTATTCAGTTCTTACCAGCTAATTGCACTAGCAAGTTGCAGCCATTGGACCTGGGTATCATTCGCAGTGTGAAAGCATACTACAGAAAGTCTTTAATTAGGAAATTAACGAACAATTCGGCTGACAGTATAAAAATTAGAAAATTTACGATCTTGGAAGCAATGCACATGATAACATCAGCGTGGAAAGAAGTTCTTCATCCACAATAAAAAAACTCTTTCGCGTTGCTGGAATTCACAAAGAACTTGTAGTGGGACTGCAAAGTACGGATGTAGAAATCAACGAAGATGACGTTACCCCTGAAGAATGGAGAAGTCTTGTTGGAGGTGAGGATGTTTCAATTCAAGATTTCTATAATTGTGATGAATCTGATTTAACAACAGATTACAGAAATGTAGAACAAATTTATGAAGATATAGTAAACGAAAACACAGTTTTCAGACGAAGAAGGTGAAAACACGGAAAACGAGACACTGTCACCGTCTTAAACAGATGCAACTTCTACTCTAGATATTCTCCGACACTATATTACATCGAATATGGAAGATGACACATATAAAATTTTAGAAAATCTGGAAAAGAGAATAACGAAAACAAGGCGAATTATGAATGAATCAACACTTTTTGACTTTTTTCAAACATACTTTATTCTATTGTTTGTACTCTATTTTCAATGTAATTTAAAAGAACTTTTTGTGAATAAAATAATAATCATAATGAAATATATATATATATCGGGTGGGCAAAAAGTCCGTAGAAACTTTAATAATTCATTGAAACTGGAAAAACAACCAAAATATAAAAAAAAGATTTGCAGGGTTAGCGTCGCTAGGTCACGGGAATTGTGTTAAAACAGGAAAAAAATCTCAAAAAACAGCTGACCGGTGGCGCTGACTTACACAAGTCAAAGAAAAGATACTCAAATAACGAAAAGAATGCTTCTAAATCGTGTATTAGAGCTGTACGTGTTCCACATGACTCCCAACCACAGTAGGTAATACATTGCAGGCGAGTCACAAATCCAGCAACGGCAGAGTGCAGCAGGTCCGGATGTATATATGACACCTCTCGGCGGATCATATCTTCCAGTTCCTATAGATTGAATGAACCGGATATATACACCCGGGATCTCAAATATCCCCATAACCAGAAGTGTGCCGGTGTCAAATCTGGAAACCAAGGTGGCCATGGGAACCTGCAATGCCTGCTAAGGATTTTGGCTTCCCCTAACGTCTGTATGAGGACTGCCTTGACCGGTGTAGCAGTGTGACTAGTTGCTTCATCTTTATAAACGTGACGGTAGACAACGGATCACTTTCACGCAAACATGGCACGACCTCCTCGTGCAGAAGCGTTAAATAACGCTGCGCATTCACCTATCCGTTTTCCACCTCTTTACTGGGCACTGCGTTTCATAGAAAAAGCGTCCTATGATGAACGAACCTGTAAACCCACACCACACTGCTACTTTTGGGGAACGCAATGGTTACGGTGTGTACTCACGTGGATTACACGTCACCTAGATCCGACAATTAAGGGTATTAACGTCGCCATGAAGCGAAAAGTGAGCTTTATCTGTCCATAAGATGTTAAAGACCCAGGTGGGATTCTGTTCGATTTTGGAGAATGCCCACCTCGCGAATGCTTCCCTCAGTACGGTATCCGCTGGTAAAATTTCATGGCGTGACTGCAATATGTATGGGTACAAATAAAGGATATGGCGTACCGAAGATGGTGGTAAGCTCAAGCGTCTGGCAGCTTCACGAGCACTGCTGGTCCCTGCAGCTGAATCGGCCGCTGACGCTGCAACACGCGCCTCACGTGCCTCCCTCAAACATGGTTCTTACCCGATCCTCAAGCGTTTCAGTTACCTCAAACCGCTGTACAAGATTTATGAGGCCCGTCGTTGTTAAAGGTCCTTTTCTACTCCTCACATTCTCCTGAACTCGGAATTTACGCAAGGCAATGGTCGCTGATTCCTGGTTCACGAAAAACAACTTCGCCAACAAAGCTTTATCCTTCGCACTCAGCATCCTTGTTCCCATACACTGTTTACAACTGTGAACTGGTTGAGGATTAGGAGCGCACGTTCTTATAACCGTCTCATTTACATGTTTCCACAGAAATCGCTCGTGACAGTGCCATCTATCGGCTGTTTTTTTTTTTTTGGGGGGGGGGGGGGGTTCCTGTCTTAAAAAAATTCCCGTGACCTAGCGATGCTAACCCTGCAAACCTTTTTTTATTTTGGTTATTTTTTCCGATTTTTATGAATTTTTAAACTTTCTACAGAGTTTTTGCCCACACGGTGTGCATATATATGTGTGTGCGTGTGTGTGTCTGTATGTGTGTGTGTATGTGTGTGCGTGTGTGTGTCTGTATGTGTGTGTATGTGTGTGTGTATGTGTGTGTGTACGTGTGTGTGTGTACGTGTATATATATTTTTTATATTACATAATTATAGTGTTAATTTATAATTGAAGTTGTATAATATATCGAGCAGAGGGTCGCTATGCGTTGCTAACTCCTGCTTTACGAGTAAAATAACTACACCACTTTTATTGCCGCGCAGTTGCAATCCTGTAAATTGCAATTCTGTTGTACTTGCAATCCTTGCAATCTAGGACGAACTACACGTTCGGCCATGGCCGAAACATAACCCGAATTCCGTTGCTCGCTGCTTCTTTGATCCAGGGAACGTTCGAAGGGAAAGGCGGTCTGCAAACGAACACCTGAATGAAATCGACGCAGGTAGTTTATTCTAAACGAATTAATTGC
Organism: Dolomedes plantarius; assembly: GCA_907164885.2. Lineage (NCBI taxonomy): Eukaryota > Metazoa > Arthropoda > Arachnida > Araneae > Dolomedidae > Dolomedes > Dolomedes plantarius. The sequence goes on along the minus strand of OU015490.1, from coordinate 135,662,317 downwards.
TAGACCAGGCTGGCACCGTTCCAGAACTGCAGCTGATAGTCAGACACTCGTAGGGGATTTCTCGTCTTCGAAGTAAACGTAACAGTTGAGACGCGGGATCGACTTCGAATCGTTGTTTCACTGCGAAACGATTCATATCTGATATTTATTTGCTTCTTTATCAGTTATTGGGCCCGGGACTTGTTTGCATCGGCCGGGTGCAGACAGGTTTATAATTCTCTCTATCTCTCTCGTCTGATAAGACGACCCACTTCAGGATTGTTTTGTGTGTTAAAATGTAGTTTCCTGACGATTCTGGAGTTTGAATGTAGTATACGCGATTATAAATAGGATATGCCAGTTAACATACATACATACATACATATATATATATATATATATATATATATATATATATATATATATATATATATATAACGGGTACGAAAAACGGGTACTTGAACATACGAATAACTTTAACTTTGTAGAGTACACGAAACACGACAATGTAGACGTAGCCAGGGTGGTAATACTTCTAATAGACCGGTACAGGAGATGGATTCACACATAAGCACTTCAGGAAAGAACAGGAACACGATGAACACTTGAAATATTTTATTCCATGGAACCAAACTTCAACACATCAGAGAAGATACACTGCTATACATAGTTGAATGATTTGGCACACGCTAACGACATGATGTTTGACAATAACGTCAACGGACAGCCCATAGCTGCCCAGGCTGGATTATCGAATATGATTACATTCTAATATATTTTGGAACAGTACGCGGACTTCGAGCAAGGACGTACTGAAACAGCGCCAAGTAAGAAGAGATCGCGAAATCGTCCTGTCTCGCCTTTTATGCTGAGTAACTTCCGATTTTGCCGCTAGGCTTAGAATTATTTTAATTGGTCGACCCCGATCACGTGGTATTTCCTCGAAGGGGGTCGTGATCACGGAAGTCTAAATATAACTTTCCCGCTTAAGCTTTCCCGCTTATTAATCGATTTTCGATTTCATTTTTGAAATAGGGCTGGGTGTTATTGAGGAAAAACTAAGATACGCGTTAGATATAGGACAATTAATATTAGTGGGGCGTTCTTATTACATATATTTATATATATTGTTTCGACCCACCCATATACAGGGCACTTTGCGCGCGAGAGAAGGAACTTTGTAACGTCCTAGAGTTTGTCACTGGGACTTTCGACTCTCACCTGACAATCAGCAACTCGCTGTTCTTGAATTTAGTTTTATTTGTAAATACGTAGTTGTAAAAAAATTGGTGCATTTTTAAGCTCCCCCTCCTCAGATTCTTCATTTAAGTTTGAACTGTTTTACTTTTAAAATTTACTCGACCACTCTCGACATTTGTGGATTAAGTTGGATTCAGACCCGCCTTCTTATCACTCCGTCGGGCGAGTCTCGAAACTTACGTCATCGGGCGCGGTGTATCTGTCAGATACATCTCTGTTTTATGTGTTTTCTGTTAATTTGTAATACTTTAAATCTTATTTTTATTCTTTTTAGGTCCACGCTTTTACACCCGGACCTGTTTTTATTTATTTTTTATTTTTTTACAATTTTTATTTTTCACAGAGCACCAGCTAATAGAAGTAAATCGATAAAGGCTTTTATTTCAATATTATCTGTTAGTCTTGCATCTCTTTGTCTCCTACATAGATTAGAAACTGCAGAAATGTATCTTTTAGTTCATTCACAATTCAAAAAAACAGTTCAAAGAGCCGTATATAGATTTATACCTTTCGCACTTCCGATTACTCCAAGTAATTTTGTGCTAATATTCTGCGATCTACCTTTGACATTTTTTCTTGCGATCCATTTTGCCCACTGAGTACTATTGTATTTTCCTGCATAAAAATCATCATTATTAGCCTCATAATCAAGTGCTGAGTCATTATAATCATTTTCACTGCTATCAGAATCAACTTCACATGTTTCTAAAATATCTTCTTCGTCATCATCACTTTCATCAAATTCTTCAGCATTTAATTCCTAATTTCCATCACTAAATATAATACTATGAACTAGCTCAAGATCTTTTTGATTATTCATATCTAAAAAGCGTTTAGCACTCATCATGGGAAAAGAAAAAGAAAAAACGTACAGGGAATCTTGATACTTCCGTAAAGCTTCAAAAGACAAACGTTATCGGGAGCGTGTATCTAACAGATACAAAACTTCTAAAAATCTTCAAATACTCCTACACGGAACTGGTCGTTGCTGCATTCCAAAGTAGCAGGTGGTCAGACGGACAGATACTGATAAGGTCAAGGTCATCCGAACAAGTTTTAGGGGACAAAAGCAGAGATATTTACACGCGTGTATCTGTCAGATCAACGCGCCCGATGGAGTGTTATATATATATATATATATATATATATATATATACTGTAGCGTCATGTGTTTTGTGCGGTTCCAACGAGGAGTTTTCCACAGCTGCAAGATTAAAAAAACACAAGCCGTGCGTACCCCTGCTTTCTAAAATTCTGATGGGGGTTAAAGGGCTTCAACATTCGGTGTCACCACCGATGTCAGCATTCCTGGGTTTCTACTGCTAAACGCCTCATTTCATCTTTGCCGGCAAAATGTTTAGCCAGTCGCCCTTTCTCTCATAAAAATGGCTTTCAGGGTCGTCAGTCAGAACAAACTGACGTTATAGAAGTAATATGTACCGATAAAAATGCCATCGAGCCCAAGGCTGTCATCGAGCGCAGGATTCCTTGTTCCCGACAGAAAATCCAGAATTTCTGAGAAGGTGCCATCCGCGAGGTTTTCAAGCCGAGAGAGAGAGACTGTGTGTTTTCGAGGAAATGTGCATGTAACATCCAGCCCAGAGAGACGTGTTTTTTGGAGCTCCTGTTCTTGGGCCGAGCTCGGTCCTGCTGCCTGTATTGTGAAGCTGCACTTAAATTGACTAATTATGTTGTACCTTTTAAAGTTAAATTTATTTTTGTAAATAAATTGTTAAGTTTTTGTTCTAAAAAATTGGCCTTCGCATTTGAATCAAAACTCTGTTTTTCTTAGTTATGGATCCAATTGTAGTAATTTTAAAAATGTCTCAGAGAATTGCCTTACCTACTTAGGGTTACGCCACAATATATATATATATATATATATATATATATATATATATATATCATATATATTGTAAGGACTTAGCCCCAAAACAAGACTGACAGCCTTTAATATTTACATAATGCTTTATTGGCATTCTAGAATAAATATAGGCTAATTTACAAAGTTTAAAATTAAATCGTATTTACAAACGAACACGTGGGTTCAGGATGTCATCATAGGGGAAAATGGTCCAATTCTCGATCTCTGCTCTCGACCCTACCAATTCTCGCTCGGATCAAATCCCGGCGAAGCGCCACTATATGCCTCCGTTTGTGTCGTCCCTTCATAGGGAGAAATGCTGGTCCGCCTATGGACTGCAAAACTGCGGTGAATTATAGGTGAATGTTTTCACGATAAATGTCTCCACATTGGTTTTAAAAAAAAGAAGAAAAAAAGATTACGGTTCAAATAAAACTATGTGATTTCCTTCTATGGCTCCTGTTCCGTTTTCATTTGATATTATTGTTGATCTAGATTAAAACGAAAAATAAGATACGGTAGATATATTAAAAGCATTATCGCAGAATGTAGCAGTGGGCTGAAACGGCAGCAAGTAAAATAAGCAGTCTTTCTTAAAAATAAAAAACGTAGGTTTATTTTCTCTTTAAAATATAATCCACCACAAAATAAACTCGAAACAACATCGAGCATCGACAATAGCTTTCTGTCTCCGTCTCTTTCTGTCACAATGCTCCGACTGACCCCCGACAGCAAAGAAAAGCCAGCACGTTATATACATTAAAAAATTACCGCGTGTGCATCTGGCGGATTTGCATAAACGTAATTTCATATGCAGAAAACAGAAAAAGTGTATCGCAAATAAACATCGATATAAATGTCACACAAAAATACACTTATAATAAATAACAAATATTACAAAAATACATAAACATCGAAAATAAGAAATATTAAATTTAAGTATCGTAATTAGCGATAGCAACTGAACATCGCATTTTGCGATCGTCATGAAACGGTTACAGTTCGTCATTCCTGAAGTTTGTACCTCGTACGCTGTACGACAAAAACAACTTAACGTTTAATTTCTTAATTGGAAAGACGGAAAGTGGGGAGTATCCCAACAATTATGTATATATATATATATATATATATATATATATATATATATATACAGGGTGTCCAGCGAAGAAGTCCCTGATTTCCAAATTAAAAATCTCTAAAGCAAAGATCTGTAGAAGAATGCAACAATACATATATATATATATATATATATATATATATATATATATATATATATATATATATATATATATATATATGCGGGAATTCTACTCTTGTGGAGTCACGGATGAGGCGCCGCTTGAGTAGACGAGTTGCAACTCAACCGCTGTTGCTGAGCTGGCGGAGACGAATCGAACAGACACTGGATGATTCTACTTTTGCTGAGTGCAGACGGTACGATGATTTTACCTTCCCTGAGTGCAGACGGCACGCTGTTTTATCTTTCTCGCGCTAGACGAGCGTTCATAACGTTCCAGACGGGCACTGATATTCTGTGTTTTTTTTTATCGTGATAAACTGTGTAAACTTAAGTTGTAAATATCCTATACTTAATTAAATAATAGTCAAGAATACGTGTTATTGCATTTGGATATTTCAACCAGGGGGATCAATTCCCCCCCCACACACACACATGTATATATATATATATATATATATATATATATATATATATATATATATATATATATATATATATATATATATATTTATATATATATATGTATATATATATTGTGAATCTTGTCTAGCCGGTTACCTCTCAAAACGGACTCTTTTTACTAGCCGCCCTAGAGAAATTTCACTAAATATTGTAAATGAGTGATATTGAATTAAAAATGGCCTAGAAAATTCCTGATTAGCACGAAACTCTCATTTCTCTATAAATATTGAAATGCAACGCAAACCAACATGAATTCCCTCAAAATCCTGCATTTGACACAGGCCTTGTTTCAATCCATAAAACATTTTTTTAGGAATCCGTCGAGTTGGATATCCATCGAACTGACCTTCGTATACTTATCGATACGAACTATCGATATATTATATCAGCCTCGTTTCAGAGCATACACAACTGTGTGGAACACAGATTATCGATTCCTTCGGTACAGATGATTTCACTCGTCCATTATAAGTTATCCTGACTACATGTCTTATTCCGAGACCGGCTCTTGAACCGTCTCGGTGAATGAAGGATTGATAACGGTCGATAATGAAAGACCTCGAGCGACTATTCATTCATCACACAATAACTCCGAACAGACAATTACGATACGGGTAACCCACTATCGTTCCTCACGGTACACACACACAGATACAATATATATACCTATGTATATATATATATATATATATATATATATATATACATATATATATATATATATATATATATATATATATATATATATATATATATATATATATATATATATATATATATATATATATACTTATATATAAAGAGGGAGCGATTTTGTACGTGGAGGGTAATCTTCAGAACCACTGTACCTATTTGAAAAATTCTTTCACTGTTTGAAAGGTACAGTATTCCAGATGGACATAGGCTATATATTATGTATATCTGATCAGTAGAAATAAAGTTAGGGGCTTAATCCTAACAATCTCCATTGTTACCGCTACTGTCCTCTACCGCTTTTTGTGCCGAAGTCTTCAACGATCCTTATCGTGGTGCTATCGCGGTGGGCTTCTATTCTGACGCTAGCGGTTCGAACCTAGCCGTTCTCCAGCACGCCTTTTTCTTTTAAAAAATTTATTTTAATTATTAACTAACATAAAATTTATTTAAGGTATTATTTAGGTTATTATTAAGGTAAAAAAGATTTACAATTTATTGGCTATCAACTGGAAATTTATTGGTATAATACCAACCCCGTATAATGTTCAACCCGGACAAAGGCGGGACGGGCCGCTAGTATATATATATATATATATATATACAGCTACAACACCACAGCTTCACAGTTCAACCCTGCGACTGGGCAATGTCGACTCTCATCCCTTCAGTGGGTTGATAAAATGAGGACCAAGCATGCTTGGGAACTAAATCTGTGGGTCCCGCGTCAGGTCGACCACCTGACCGAGACATAATGCTGTATGGCACCCCAAGCCCACGATCATGAAAGTGGTGATGGGCACCACCGACCTTGGACCACAGTGCTGAAAAGAAATTCGGAATGTTGTGCTATGAGTTTATATATATATATATATATATATATATATATATATATATATATATATAATACAGTGTTGGAAATTAATTTATGAAATATCACATTTCATTGGCTATTCTGAAGTAATGAGACAAAAATTTGCATAAAACAAAGTAACGCGACATGCGCAGTAGACATAAAATGTGTTTTTTATTGGAAGCAATACGTTTCAGTCATACTTTAGACGATGGGTAAACGAAAAGTCTTGCTTGTGGACGAAAGAGCCAAAAATGATGCATATCTAGAATGTGGAATATTTGTTCCGGAAATTAGTAAATTAATTTAAAGATCAGTTGGTGTGATATATAACTATCGAAAAGATTCAGCAAATTATGGCAAAAATTGTAAAAAAACGGTAATCCACGTTTAACTTAGATGGAGAAAAGGGGGATTCTTCAACTTCTATCAAAAACCTGCCACAGTTCAAAGCAGATTTCTGCAGATCTATCCCTTCCTGTTTCTTCTAGAAGAGTTACGCAAATTTTACATTCTTCATGAAGCTTGAGATGGTCGAAGCTGAAGTCTGGAAAGATACTTCTGAGTCACAAGCAGATGCTTTTTCAGTATTGCGACAAGTACATGGCAATGGGCGACAATTGGAAGAAGGTCATTTTCTCCAATTAAGAGAAATTTAATTTGGAGGGCCCCGATGGTTTGAAGTATTACTGGGGGGACCTCCGAAAAGATCCAAAATCTACATTCAGCAGAAATTTTGGTGGCAGAAGTTTGATGATTTGCGCAGCGATTGCTTATGATGGCAGAAGTGAAATTGTATTTTTAAATGGTCGCCAGAATTCATTTGATTACAGCTCAGTTTAAAAAAATTCCTTTCTTCCATTTGCATGGCAATATTATAGTTTAGATTACATCTCCATACAAAACAGTGCAACTATTCACACTTCAAATGCAATGAAATATTGGTCTGACGAACAGAATATTGATCTTTTAGATCATCCACCTAATAGTCCTGATCTGAACCCCATTTAAAAACATTTGGGGACAGCTTGTTCGAAAGGTTTATGCAGATTGGATGCAGTACACATCACTTGTAGAATTGAAAGCTTCAATATGTCAAAACTGCAAACTAATTCAACAAAAGTACATTCAAAATCTTGTTTTATTAATGCTATCTAGAATAAAATCAACTTTGATAAACAAAGGCGGCTTTACTATCTATTAATGTGAATGAAATGTGATATTTCATAAATCAATTTCCATGTCTTATGTTACGAAAATCTAATTTTTGGCCTTATGCTTTTGTTTAATATTATGTATGAAATTTTATTTTTGTAATTCATTTGTTATACATGGCATGTATAATGTATGAAAATTCATTCATTTTTAATGAATATTAAAGAAGTTCTTGTTAAAAAACCAAGATTTGATAATTAAATTTCCAACACTGTATATATATATATATATATATATATATATATATACATGTGGGATAGTTCGCCGTACGAAGAACAATTACTAAATAATGACACTTAAAGAATACTAACATTTAATTAAACTAATGTACAGAAATATTTACAAACGGCTTAGTGCCTTGAAGTTACAACGGCCGAATATATCCCAGCTGGTTAAGTGCATGCTAGCACTACGAATATTATATCGGAACTGCACCGGAAGCGATGCACAACAGTTCGGATTTCAAATGTTCCTAGCGCCTCTTTCTCATTGGCCAGGTGAGTCCGAGAGCCATCTCGCGGCATCCTTGCTTCTCTACCCATGGCGTGTATCCTCGATTAACTACATATATATATATATATATATGTGTATATATATATATATATATATATATATATATACAGTGGAATCTCGATCGACCGTTCCCCGAATTATCCTTTTCCCGTATGTGTCGTTTATTTCATCCAGTCCCAACAATCATATTTCTTTGTTATGGTCCCGCATCTATCGTTTTCCCACATTTATCGTTCAGTTCAGTTGGTCCCTTAAAAAACAATAGATCGAGATTCTACTGTATATATATATATATATATATATATATATATATATATATATATATATATACGATTGAAAACTTTGAAATACCTGTTTTATTCAACATATCTTTGTATCTATTTTCATAAAAACTAGAATATCGCTTAGATATCAGGAGCGACACGGTATGAACGTGCGTAAAAAATTTTTATAAAACTTACTGTACCCCAAGTCTATAACGGGAGAATTTTCACTCCATTTTTCTGCAGAAATTTACCGTCATTTTCCGGAAAGTGACGCATTCGAAGTGGAGAGAAAGCGTTTCGCAGGGAAGGGGGAATGAAACATTTCCATAAATACGCACTCGAGAATACGAAAATCATTTGACGACGGGGAAGTACCCCTTACGTTCTGCGAACGTGTTTTCCAAGCTGAAATCGAACGACATTTTTTCCAGAAAATAAGATCTTCGAATGGCGCTCAGTTTTCATACATCATTAATTTATCCGTTCATCATTTTTGCAAACGCAACCTACTTAAAAAGGCCAAAGCCGAATATCATTTAGTTTCCAGTTTTTCTGATATATATATATATATATGTGTGTGTGTGTGTGTGTGTGTGTGTGTGTGTATGTGGAGTGGATCTGTCACCTACAGTTGCGGAATCGCCAAAAGGGATGATAACTAACAGATCCTAGAAACCCACTACTTTCTGGCAGAGGAGAACTTTTTTTGAAAGCGACTGGAAGTGGGCGCCGTGGGGAGTGAGATGCGGTCTCTAGGAGTAGACGAACCCTGACACGCAGTATGACGGCTAAATTTTCCCTTTGCCTTAATATATCTTTTTGTACACGCAATTTCAATTAAACTGTTGGCTTATTAAAAATGTTTTTAATTATTTTAATCTCGAGCCATTATTTGCCTTAATTATATTAATCTGGACGTATACCCCTTCGCAACAAGAACGATCTCATACACACACACACAGATATAATATATATATATATATATATATATATATATATATATATATATATATATATATATATATATATATATATATATATATATATATATATATGTATGTATGTATGTATGTATGTAATGCTCTGTACATCACGTAGTGGAGGAGATGATACACCCAAGATTCGCGGGCGCGATTCAACACTTTTTTAGTCGAGGCGGAGGGGCGAGAAGAGACTTGAAGACACTAAGTCACGCATATTGTAATCCGCACATACGGGAGTTAAAACCCACAGAGGAGAGTCATTGAAGGGACACGCAAAACAGAGATGCGACGCTTATTATTTTATTCCAGATTATTCTGCAGACAAACACTATTTAGCAAAACACAGGTATCTTGACAACTGGACACACACAATAGCAGCGCCACCGGTCCCTGCCGGGGCGCATTCAGAAGGCAGATTTTACATCGTTATATCGGACAGCAGCGGAGCAGCGCGAAAACAGGACAATGTTAATAAGTGAGGCGAGGACGACACCACGACAAGGCATAGACAGACAGTAAAAAGCACGCCGAAAACTTTTGCAGAAGGTTATAAAGTGTAGGGGTACTGACCGTGGGGAAACCTTTTAATTGGCTAGAATTGGGTATCTGACTTGATTACATAAGGGTCGCATGATTTTCCGAAAAGCGCACCGTGGCGAAAACAACACTTGGTGCTCATTCATGTTTACAAATATCAAAAACGCGTGTGCACTAAGGAGTAATGTGGATGGTTAGTTCGTTAATTCCTAGGTCGCAATTAGAAGAAAGGTACTGTACTTTATTGAGAGGGAACCGGGATAATTTAAAATACGCATTAGATATATAATGGTGGGCTGTTATTATCACACACACACACACACACACACACACACACACACACACACACACACACACACACACACACACACATATATATATATATATATATATATATATATATATATATATATATATATATATATATATATATGTATGTATTTATGTGTGTATATACACAGGGTGATTTTTATTAAACTGGCTGAACTCAGATCCACCTGTAGCACGATCTATTAGCCTGAATTTCATCAAAATTGATAGAAGGACTAAGGACGACACCGGAGAGAGTTTCCATAAAACAAAAATTAGTTGTCTCAGGTGAACAGGCGTGACGTTTCTTACGTATTTGCATACTGCAAAAATTTCGAACACCAAGCACAAGTTGAGTTGAGTTGATGCGACACTATTTTACACGATCTACGTATTGTCTACTCTGTTTATAAAGACAATCAGTACAAGTATGAAACCCTCGAGGTTTGAACAGCGGTCCTTTTGATTTTGGATCAAAAGCGATATACCTCTGTGCACATTGCGGTGTCGTGTTTTGCCCGAAAGATAATCATTTCTCCTTTCGTTCAAGTTTCGTGACGTCACAGTATAGGAAATCACGAAAAAACAAATGCGCGTTTTAACCGTTCTATTCTTTGCATTAATGTTCACAAGGTATCATTTCGTAGAAAATCGATGATTTTCTACAACTTTGTAAATCAATTTTTTCCCTATTAGCCCAGTCAAAATAGGTTTTATAGCTAAAAAAAATATGAAAGTTTTGAAAATTGGTAGATATGTTTGTTTAGACATGCTAATGAACATACTAAAAGTCCCCACCGATCGAACTTGAGCTTTCGCCGCCATCTTGGAAAATGTGTACTCTTTTTTGGTTTTTTGGAAATAACTTTAAAAATATTGATTTTATAAAAAATAATTAAATACAAAAATTAAAGAGCATTAAATTATGAACAAAAATCATTCATAACATTTTTTATATGTCTAACAAGAACAAAAATAATTGACTTTGAAAAGAGCGCACTATCACACCTGGGACGCGCAAGCGCGGTTCCCCATTGCGGTGGGGGGAAATACCCGCGCATGTGCATACCTTAATTAGCCAAATTAGTTTTACACTAAATGGGAAGGTTTTTTGTATTTTTTCAAATAAGTAGGGAAATATTAACTTTAAGTAAAAAAAGTTTATTTCAAAAATTAAAAAACATTAAATTATGTACAAAAACGATTTTATACATTTTTGTCGTAAACCTAACAGGAACGAAGGTATTGACTATAAAATGCGAGTTGATAATGGATGTAGCTTCAAAGTCTCGTTGCAGGCGCTCTTCTTTGAATTTCTAACCTCTCCCACATTTCGGCATTCTTTAAACACAAGAAAATAGACTTTAATGTTTTAGGCTATGTAGATAATTAATCATTATTAATTTTATACATGAATGTAGTAAACTTGGGGGTAATCACTATCAGATTTCCATTTCGAATAATTATTCAATCTTACCTACTTCAGGATTTACGTGCTTTTTTCGGTACGGGATTCTCCCCTTCGTCAGGCATGTATAGATCGTCTATGGATCCGCTAGCATCGGCCCATTCATCAACTTCTTTCATTCGATCGTCATCAGCAACAGGGCTGATGCCACCATTGCAATTGCCATACCCCATTGCAATTATTGCAGGCCGTTGTGCAGTTGATGCCTGCTTTCCGACATCCGCATATTACTCCACAGTCAGTCTTACAGTTGCAAAACACCATGTTTAAAACTGAATCGGGAGCTACTGCATCCACAGTTGTGATGGGCACAAGAATTTTCTCTTGACGCTTCCAGCCCCACAAGCAGTTGAGCCTTTCTTTTTCAGGTGCTCCAAGGTCTTCCTCATTTTAATTTCGATGGCTCGTATTTGAGTGTGTGCGTTTAAGGTTTCTTGCGATGGTGGTTCAGTAGCAAAATCTCGAAACAACTCACGGAGATTTTTACATTCCAAATCCGATATGTCCATGCCGTCAAAAATTACTTTTGCTAAGGCTGTTTGGGTCAATAAATGAGCTCGGACGGCCCTAGCGTATGCATGGCCAGGCAACATTTTTTTCTACTGACGTAGGTGCATAAATCAAAGTGAGTATTTCTTTTAACCCACTTCCAGTCATTATGTACCCAATGCAGCCTAAGAATGCCATTAAAAGATGGAATCCACCAAGCCTCATAATATTTGATAATAATGGATTGGATGTTGCTGCGACTATCTCTCGAGCTTTAATATACAGTGGTTGGTAAAACGTGAGTATGCAAGACTTTTGGTGCATTTTAACACACTTCTGGGCAGCATATTTCAGCACACTGAAAATGGTGTCATACTTGCTTGGTTGTGAATTGACATAAGGAAGGGTTATTACTTTGGTCTTTTCACAAGGCTGGTTTCTGGTTATACAATGGAAAAATCCTTTCCATTCAAGTATCTGTGGAAGGCCTAACCACTTAGCACACATCCAGGAGATATCAGATGGCTTAGGCAGTGGTAAATCTTCCGCTAAAGGATTTAAGACATTCAAATCTTCGATAGTAATTGTTTTTAACCCAGGCCCTCGAAAATTTCCAAACGTTTCCAGAGGAATGATTCCCATTTTGCCTACGGTCGATGCGGATGTAAGTTCGGTTAATTTTTTTATCTTCGTCCCGGGTTCCACTGCTGACGCTGGAGTAAAACAAGTAATGCCCCCCCCCCATGCTATGAAACGTATTCAGGCCATCGATTGTCAACACATTGAAATTTGCATTGTCAAATACGAATTGGCAGAATAATCCCTCGCGCATTTGGGGTTGCGGATGATTTATGGCTGACATCTCAAGTGTTTGGGCTTCATAGTAAGAAGAACAAAATTCCAAATTCGAGATCATTGTTATTAAATTCTTGGAACAGAACTTTTTGTACAAAAATAAAGCAAGACCATTGAGCAGAGGAAACATAAATGATCGTGACCTTAGCGCTGATATAATGACGTGAGCTATTGAAGTGACTTTTTTTTTCCGCCTTAGCAGTCTTTTTTTTAATAATCAAGTGCTCCAAAAAAGATTTTAGGCTTTCTGGAATGCCCTTGTTCACATCTCTGAAAAAGTTATCACTTGGAGGATAGCAATGAGTGTCATAAACTGTTGTCTGGATATCTTCTTTTATTATGGCTGCAGCAGTTTGTACTATTCGTAGACGCTCCTCACGATCATTTCGTATCCTTTTGTCGTACCAAGAGTCTGATAAGACGTTCATTCCAGTATTACGTAAACATAAGACAGTAACTTTTTTGGAGTTTGAAGCAAAAATAATGCCATCCCCGTATTTTTGTTTCAACTTATTTCTCAAAGTGATGTCGTCTGGAACTAGCCCTGTAATTTGAGATTTGAGTTCGGGTAGTGAGAATTGACAGTCGTCATTATTATCAAGGAAGAAGGATATTTCGTCTACAGCTGCTGAGACGTAATCCGACTCAGGCCGCTCTCTCTTTCTGATTGGTGCAGTGTGTAGAAAAAAATGAAGCTATCTTGGTGATAAATCGCATCAGCTGCAACTAAATCAGCAACGTTTATTATACCACACTGAAATTCCTCTCCCCACTGGTCATGTCTATTCTCTGCAGCTTCAAGAACTTTGTTTTTCATTTCGAGACTCCTAACTTCGTATATAGTTCTTCGCCTGTCAGTTGGTTTTTCTTTTGTCTTGCTTTGAATTCTTCGTCTATCACTGCCGTACAAAAGAAACATTTTGTTCGAATACCGAAATGAGGTGAAAAAGATAGTAAACTTACCGCGCGCTCTTCACTTTGGGATGTTGACGCGATTTCTGCATTTCTTTTTAAATCAACTTTTATACTTCCTGGTCTGGTGTAATTTCTCCGACACAACGAATGAACCGAAACAGATTTTAAATGTTCCAACTGTTCATGCTTATTGTCTTTTCTTTGGACACTAGCTCTCTTTAAAGCGTCGATCCCCTTTTCTCCTACATTCACGAAATCATCATTTGACATTAAATTTTTACATATAAAACATAGTTCCGAATCAGCCATTGTTCACAGACGCACACGGAACGGTGAGTAACTATTAACTGGCTAGGAAAATACTAGGGTAAGACCGATTTGGCGCCTTACGGTATGCACATGCACGTGTCTTCCAGCCATCGCGATGGGCAACCACGCATGCGCGTCCCTGGTGTGATAGTGCGTTCTTTCCAAAGTCAATTATCTTTGTTCGTGTTAGACTTATAAAAAAATATATTATATGTTTTTTGTGCATTGTTTTTTGTGGAAGCTACCTCCATTATCAACGCGCATTTTATAGTCAATATCTTCGTTCCTGTTAGGTTTACGACAAAAATGTATAAAATCGCTTTTGTACATATTTTAATGTTTTTTTAATTTTTGAAATAAAATTTTTTTACGCAAAGTTAATATTTCCCTAGTTATTTGAAAAAATACAAAAAACCTTCCCATTTAGTGTAAAACTAATTTGGCTAATTATTGTATGCACAAGCGCGGGTACCCCCCACCGCGATGGAGAACCGCGCTTGCGCGTCCCAGGGGTGATAGTGCGCTCTTTTCAAAGTCAATTATCTTTGTTCCTGTTAGACATATAAAATAATGTTATGATTTTTATTCATAGTTTAATGCTCTTTAATTTTTGTATTTAATTATTTTTTATAAAATCAATATTTTTAAAAATATTTACGAAAAACCAAAAAAGTGTACACATTTTCCAAGATGGCGGCGAAAGCTCAAGTCTGATCGGTGGGGACTTTTACTATGTTCATTAACCTACCTTAACAAACATCTCCAACAAATTTCAAAACTTTCATATTTTTTTTAGCCATTCGTCAAAACCGGGTCTATTTTGACTGGGGTATATCACGTTCCGTTTTCGAGATAGGATTGCTAACTCCGCAGTTTTCCACCAGGTGGCGCGGTAGGTGGTTTCATTCAGTAGCGCATGGCTACTTTACTATACCTAGACACCACTTTTATGAATATAGCAGCAGCCGTTCCGAAGTTAAGAGGGTGGGAAGGGACTTTTGTGGGCATACTGTATATATATATATATATATATATATATATATATATATATATATATATATATATATATATATATATATATATATATATATATATATATATATATATATATATATTTATGTATGTATGGAGACAGAGAGAGATAATATACTGCAAAAGGGAATCAATCGGGTGGCCTCGATTTAAACTCTAACATCTTTTATGCTGGACACTAGACAAATACATTATTCTATCACACTGAATACCTCAATTTATTAATAACCTTGCCCAAAGTATTTTTTACGTTCAAAAAAGTAAGTTGCACACATTCCTTTAGTAGACCAAATTCTTGTCGGACACACGCACCAGGGGAGAAAATCACTCTGCTTTGTCGAGTTTAGATTACTTTTTAAGTTGATCGGTGTCCTGTGGTGCGAATAAAGCAAATTTAAAACGATCTCGAGTGCGGTTCAATACCGAGGCACAGTGGATTGTTCTTTCTTTGTTTAGGATAAAACTTCGAATCGCGAATGTTCGATACGTCTTTTAGTTTTTTTTCTGTATCGAAGTTTTTATCTTAGGAGGTTTCCGGCTTTTTATGTACGTTTTGTGTTTTACAGCTCAACGATAACTCGAAGAAACAAAAATCAAACTCGATCACATTTTTTATACTTCAAAGAGAAAAAAAGTGTTTTTGGAGAGTTTCGGAAACTTTAAGCTTTTCGATGAGGTCTGAACTTTTTGTATAACTTACAAGAGCTATTTGTGTGATATTGATTTGCATTAAAAATTTTCACCTGGTGCCCCTGTTTTGAATAAAATTGATAATCTTTTATATATATATATATATATATGTCAAATTTGTTACTTCACGCCCATAATTTAAACCATGTAGTCTGAACTCGTTGACCATACCATCACATAAAACAGCAGTTGACTCTCGAAATAACCATCTTCTTGTATCAGCAGTCAGGGTGTTGACACGATTAGCCAGAAACCAGTCTAGTTGATTTTCCTAAACATCTTTATTAACTTATAATTAATTACTTAGCTGCATTTCCCAATAATTATTTCCATTCCTTTCCAAAATGCGTGCCCGTCAAGCGGGACGTCTTTCCCAATCAATTATCCCATTGTCACTGAAGATTTCAACCCTTTACGTTCAGCTTTTAAGTTACTACGCATCTCCCACGGTCAGATTACGTCAGTATGACGGTTGCACCGAAGCTGAGGC
Source organism: Dolomedes plantarius (assembly GCA_907164885.2). Taxonomy (NCBI): domain Eukaryota; kingdom Metazoa; phylum Arthropoda; class Arachnida; order Araneae; family Dolomedidae; genus Dolomedes; species Dolomedes plantarius. The sequence goes on along the minus strand of OU015490.1, from coordinate 135,645,895 downwards.
TGGTGCCACATTACGGATATTTAATTGGTTAACATATTACAAGAAATCTGAAATACAAGAAGATATTTACATATTGACAAAGGGCAGAGATATCCAACGTGCTTAATGACACGGAGTACGCCAGAACAGTGGAAAGGGAATTTCGTTCGTTCGCGTGACTCTCTAGAGTGCCATATGACCAGCGACAGCTACACATTGCCAGTACGGGCAGTACAAATTGAAAAGGGAAAGGAGTTATGGCAGTATAAGAGTTATCGAAAGGCACAGATAAAACTAAGAGAATAGAATTAATAACTGGTGGGCGCAGTTATTACATATATACATACGAGATCAACATTGGCATTTTTGAGACAGGGGCTGACTCTATGCGCCAAAAAGAATTATTGGTCGGATATTTAAATTCGAACTCTTTTATATCCACAGACTGTAATTTGTGGCAACAATAGCAATTGAACCATCTTAAATATAATTCTGAATGGAGTGGACAATATCTTGGACACGAGAGCGTGATCGATCTATGATTTTCTACGATTTTAAAGTGGGGCTAAATCAAGACAAATGAAGTCTACAATTAGCATATGGAAGACGCTCCATCTCGGGCCACTGCATTTAGATGGTTGACAGAATTTAGAAGAGGTCGAGATTCTCTCCCGGATGAAAAACACACAAGAAGACCTTTGTCAGCTACTAGTCCCAGAGAATGTGTCGGAAGTACGAAAAATGTGAATCGATGATAGTCGATGTACCTATAAAAATGATACAGAAGGAACCTAACGTTGGTTCTGCCGCTATACATGATATTATTCATGAAGAACTGCATATGAAAAAAGTAGTGTGTTTTGGGGTCTCCCATAATTTAACAGAACACCGGAAAGAGTAATGTGTCAGAATCAGTGTAGAAACCCTAAAATTACTTAAAGATGGTGGTCACCGCATTACTTTTAAAATGCCTCCCCGGTATCGAAAGTAAATGAAGAGTGAGTAACTGATCCGTCATTTAGTAACATATGCTCTGTCGTCCATCATATTAAAAAGGTCATTGCCTCGTTGGTTGTTGACAGAACACCCCCTGGAAGAGTGTTTAGCGTTTAGATCACCAATAAGAATAGAATTATCGTGGTACGTCCAACAGGCTGTCGGGTAGGTTCTTTAGATTGAGTGGGTGGTAAACATTAAAGATATGAAAGGATCTGCCCCTCCACATAATCCGATATGCTCTGCAGTTCTAGATCAGAGTTCGATGTTGGCTGAATATTAATACTTTGATATTTAACATCCCTTATGAGGAAGGCCCAACCACCTCCTCCTTTGTTCAGCTTGTCTGCTCTAAAAATATGGAAGCCCTTAATCTCTATTTCAGAATGTTCTTTCAACTTGGTTTCCTGCATGGTGATGATTTAGACGCCATTGGAGTCTGCCAAATCTATTATTTTATCGAATTTGATTCTTTTGGCCCTTGTAGACAAGCCATTAACGTTGCACTGTAGGATTCTTAATGGCGTACATTTAAGAGACCGTCGTAAATATTTCGAGCAGGGTCCTCTGCCTAAAACCTGAACGTGTCCCTCGTTTAACTACGCGACGGGGGATGCAGCATGAACAACTGAGGAATGCGAAATCATGACAAGTAGGGTAAGGGGGACAGCTTCTGTTGGCCAAGGACCAGGGGCATCCGAAGGTAAAAGATTGACTTAGCTCCAAGTGCCTGCTAGCTTTGGCTGGACATAACGGAATGGCCTAAACTCCTAGGGCGGCCCTACCAGGAATATAATTCCCGACGTGCATCACCCATTCCACGTGATGACAGTGACACTCCCCCTGCCATGATGAGGCAGCATAGCAGGTCTTAGGAGTTGTATACATTGTGCACATATCTATCTATTCAAATATCGATTACGCATCTATCTCAAGCAAATTTTAAAGACAGGACCATACATCAATTTTCCGAGCCGATATATTTAACAAAACAGGTGCTCAGATAAAAATGACCATCGAAAAATATGTATATAAATGTACCCTTGGAACCCTTCGTGATCATTTTTATAAACTGAATCCTTGTTTTGAAGTGTAAAAATGTAATTTACTTTGAATACATGGTTACCATGGCTTTCAGGAAACTGGTGGAAAACGGCAGAAAGAAATGGCGTTATTACTTACTTACTTACACACACACACACACACACACACACACACACACATATATATATATATATATATATATATGTGTGTGTGTGTGTGTGTGTGTGTGTGTGTGTATATATATATGTATATGTATGCATAACGACTAATGTACTATCGTAACATCTTACTATTAACAGCTGAAGGTAAACAAACGTATGTTTGTTAGTGAGCAGACACGGGGAAGGGCTAATCTCGCGAACCGAGCATAGCAGGATATCGCGACTGGTACCGATGGACGCGGACGGACGAGACGCGTGCACTGATATGATCCTCAACTTTCAAAATTTTAAACTTTTTTAATTATTAAATTAAAACCGCCGAACTCAAAAGAAGCGAACAAAAGAAACAGCTGTCATTCCGGGCCAGCTCCTTTCCGTTTCGCAAATTTCCACTATTTTCATGCATGCAAACTTTTCCGCCCACAAATCGACAGATTTTTTATTTCCATGTGTTCTACAACTCTTCATCTTTAAGGATATGCACATTTTTTAAAAGTAAAAAATGTTTTTCACTGCAAACGAAGATTTTTCCGCAAAGCAATTTTCCGAATTTCACGAAATCGACAATTTTGATGGACAAATATTTCGGTTTTCTGCATTTATTAATGTCAATTTTATAATTTATCGGCATTTTCTAGATTTCAGCTTCCGAAATATACCAAACACATTTAATAAAAAAAATGTTATCATTCTAAAAAAGCGTGCTTATAAAACTCAATTTTTGAAACTTCCCGCACTGATCGCCATTGTATCTTAATGTAACTTGAATGCCGAGTTCGTAATTTTTCGACTTATTATTTTACTCACCAATAATTCTAATAAGTTCGTGAAATTTGTTTCTAATTAAGGAGGACGTGATGAGGATTCTTCCCCCATCAATTTTGAATTCATCAGAACTGTCTTTCTATATTTTTAAGCACTTTTTCCCCCCACGATATTTAATATTTACATTCGGACATGTTGTTAAAATGAAAAATAATAAGTTGCGAACGAGTCATTTAATAATTGAAATCCAGAAATAAATTTTAAATTACCAGAAATAATTTTTGTTTTAGGAAATGAGAAGTTAAAACCTTTAGAATTTTTTCTGATTGAATGAACTTATTTTTTGTTTAAAAAGCAAAATTTGAAAGAATTATTTCAAACGCCAAAAGCCGAAATTTGAAAAAGAGAATTTTAAATAATTATTTCGTTTTTTGAAAATTCTAATATATTTTTAAAAGTGATTAAACAGATTTTAATCTTTAAGAAATGAAACCATTTCATTTTAAATCGAAAAAGCAACACATCGGGTTGCCACTCAACTAGTAATACGATAAGATTTGGGTTCAAAAACTACAATCTTGGGCACACTCTAGAAACCACTACGCTACAAGAATGAAAGACTGTTATTCGTCTTCCGAACATTTTAAAAATTTTCGAAACATTTCATATCTGGACAGCCAGAAAGACACAAGGTCATAAATGTAAAGACTGATTTTACTTTATCGATTCTGGCATTATGGACGGACGATAAAACGGTAGGGGTTCTTCTCTGTAAAATTCTTCAAACTCCCGGTTCATAAATCAACAAGACACAATCGAAAAGCTTTCTCTGTAACATGTTTTATGGCCCCGCACTTAAGCTTCGAATAGAGTTTTACCTTTCCTTTGTACAGGAAAAATCTTCAGATAATGTTTCATATAAAATTCATTTTTTTTCTTTCTTCGCTGCAATTCTTTGGCAATCATTTATCAAACACGGAGCACATTCATGTTTTAATAGAATGGCATGGAAGAAGTGATGGCTTTTATCAGATAAATATTGCGATATGTTCATCGACATTACGTAGACAGATACACAGGGTGATCCAAAAGTAACATAAAAGGAAAAAATTCATTGATTCTAAAAGAATAGACTAGCACGATGCGGTTTTCCCAGATATGCAGAGAGAAATAAGGGATTTTTTTTAATAGCAAAAAATTTTATTGCCAGAATAGTGACATTTGTCACCGACAGGTGGTGCTGAAGTGGTCCGGAAGCTGCTGCCTGTCGCTATTGAAGTAAAACCACCGGCCGGAACAATTTGAAAGTTTTCTGTCACAGGAGAGCTTTATGCACGCTTTTAAGAGACGGCATTATTCCATCCTTGCAAGAGAGGTAAGCGCTCCATAGTGTAACATTTATTCAGGATGGAGCAAGTTCACAGGTCCTATCCAGCACATTCTGAAATTGACATTTAGCGTTGATCACGCCCTTAGTCGCGCTTCCCCGTAGGAATGGTCACCAAGGTCTCCAAACCTTACATATTGTAACTTTTGGTTATGAGACTACTTGAAGTCACAGGTGTTCAGAGGCCGGACGACATCATTCGCGAGATGAGAGAAGCTTTTTACAATTATGTGACAGGAATTACAGCTGATACCCTCTTCAATTCTGTGCGGAGCGTCGTGCCACATCTCAAGGCTATTTTCCTGAATGATGGCCTTCACATTGAACATTTGTAATCCTATCCTCGTTCCGAAATGTTCTGCGGCACTATACAAACTACTAACAAAACTGAAGCACCAGCTGTCGATGAGAAATGTAACTATTCTGGTAATAAAATTTTTCGTTGTTAAAAAATCCCATAACTTTTTGTGCATTTCAGAGAAAACCGCATCGTGCTACTAGCTATACTTTTCAAATTATTGAGTTCTTAATATATATATATATATATATATATATATATATATATATATATATATACATATATACTAGATGAAAACCCGCGCTTCGCTACGAAGTACATTCAAATTAAATACAACGGTCAATATATGCAATTAATGCTAAAAAAAAAATATATATATATATATTTATAATAGATGCGACGATCAATGTATACATTTGATGTAATATATATATAATATTAAAAAACTAGTAATTTCTTAATTCAACACTCTTAACATTTAAAAACTATTAATTCCTCACTTTACTATTCAAAATTACATACCCCTTTTTTAATCCCTTAAGTTATTTAATTCCCTTTGGGCACTCGCGTTAAATTCCATTATTACAGCCTTCGGCAAAATCATTCAAGATGGCTGTCTTTTTTAAGTAAAGGGAAGCGGCGCGGCGTCAGTACAAATTTAAAGCAGTTCTGCACATCAACAACAACTTTAAACCAATCAACTATTAAGACACACCCTTTAATCACGTGATGGGGTGAAGTTTATATAAATCTTGAAGTCCAAAACTAAGACGAATTCCTGTACTTTCTCTTGCTGCATTCATACCGGCGGTGCGGTCGGCGAAATAAATAAAATGTAGTTCGATAAACTTGTGTTATGATTTGTGTCCGAGGTTTGAGATAAAGCGGGAATGGATTTAAACATTTGTGATGCACGGCCGGACGACAAGTCATCCATTTTACCCTAAATTAGATGAAGCAAGATGAACCATAATCAAAACTATGCCACTCGGCCCTTCATTCGTCGGCCCGCGCCCGTGCTATTACATATATATATATATATATATATTTATTTATTTATTTATTTATAAAAAAATCGTAAGGGATATTTATTTTCTTTGGATAATATCCAATCGTCTGCTGCATTAGAAAGAAAAAGACTATTTTTTTGTCTATTTAGTTGTTATGCACGTGATGATAAATTTATTTAAAGTACCAGAAAAAGAAATCACGTGATCAGCATTTAATAAATGAAATTCTAAAAATTAATCTTTAAAAATTCACCAAAAATCAGAAAATCGAGTAAACAAATTGGAAAAAGATCTCATTTTAAAGGAATCTTTAGGATTTTTCTCGTGATATTAATTTTATAACCCTCAAATTATTATTTTAAATGCAAACTTAAAAAAAGTTACAAAAGCAGCTTAAAAATTTGATGTAAAAAAATGTCAGAAGAATTTTTCAAAAATCTTTCTTAGTGCACCCCTACACTATAAGAAGAGTCGCCATGCAAAATGTTAGACCTTTAGCCCCAGCGGTTTGGTCTGGGCGTTGTATGTCAGTGAGTCAGTCAGTTACGGAACTGTTTTATATATATATATATATATATATATATATATATATATATATATATATATATCTTATATCTTATATATCCCTTTCAGTCCCAAAAGTTTATTACTCATTCTAAAAATATGAAATTCCTGAAATGAACTCATTTTATGTCCAGTATAAAAGAACAGAAAGAAAAAAAAATTTTTTTAATTATTTAATTAAAATTTTAAATGATTCCAAATGGCATCATTGGGAATTAAGTAGTGCTTGAGTTAAAAATAGAGTTGATGCCATTTGGAATCATTGGGAGTTGATGGTAGGTGGAAAAAATTAAATATTTTAATGTATTTTGATCTATACATGTATCTGAAACAAATAATATATTTTAATGAATAAAAAATATATTTTAATGAATTTTAACAATGTATTTTAATAATTATTTTAATTTATTTTACATGAAATTTTTTAAAACAATTATTAATTTTGTTAAGGCAAAGTGACACATTGCATTTTTCACACATTGTTCTGGTGTACAATTTGATACACAATTTACATCTTCTTTTTCCTTCTATAGGAAGAGGCCAGTGGCCTAAATTGTCAAATCTGACATCAGCAATGGGCGATCTGATATCAGCAATGGGCAATCTATCGATAAAAATTCCGATTTTCTTTTTGGCATGTTAAAAGATTTTGAAGCAAATCAGTAGAAGTATACTTATATTCAATTAATACTATTCAAGTATTCAAATTTGGTACATCCATGTGCTACAACCGCTAGCAATCGTAGATAAACGTTTGGAGATGTTGAGTTGCGCACCCCATTGATAACTCCCAGTGATGCCATTTGGAATCACTCGTTTTTGAAAAAATATGCAACAAATATTTCGGATAATTTATTTAAAAAAAATTGCCAAAATATGATTTTTACACTTATTTAAAAATGATAAGAGGCTAATTTAAACATTATTATTTTTTTAATTACATCTAAAATGAAATTGATTTTAACGTGTTTTTAGATTTCAGTTGACACACAAACATCAAATATTTCTTCCTTTACTGGAATAGTGCTGCCATCTATAGGGTAAAGGAAAAATAATTTTGAATAGAAAAATGTGCAAATATTTCAATAAAATTTATTTGATATCAGTGGCAGTTCTGGCGGCTGAGAAAAAAACTTCTGAATATCATGATTCCAATTGGCATCACTGGGAGTGAAAGGGATATATATAAAAGAGCTTGTCTGTTTGTTTGTCCGCTATAGAATCATAGACTGTTTCACCCACCGGGATCAAATTCGGCACAGTTAATGTTTTGGACCCTAGAAACTTAAATCAGGAAAAACAAAATTTGGGGCTCAATTAGTTTTTTTTAAATTAATTTTTTGATGATTTTTGTGCCCCTAAGTGCACCTCTTGAATGTGGATATAGCCCCTTAACCACAACCCTTCAAATTCGATACACGGGGGAAAAGCAGTTTATTCTGAGGGGTGATCTGGGGTGGTTTGAGAGTTAGTCTGGGGGTAACGGGGGGGGGAGGACGAGGTGTTTATTTTTCTTATGTTTAGTGGAATCGTGAGCCTAAAAAGGTTGAGAACCGCTGCTTTAGACAATTTTAGACAATGGCGTTCAAACTAATAGAACTTAATAAAATTTGGAAAAAAAAGGAAGAAAAAAAAAGAAAAATTAAGTTTGTTCCATGGCCAGTTTTCGGAAGCCTTCTGTTGATCTAAATATATTAATTGTTTAAGGATCATAAAATGGGAAGATGTTTAAGAGTTCTACAGTTTTTTCCCCTAAGTTCTCAAAAGAGAGTTAACATACGATATGTATTTGAATTACTTACTCCGTGAAATCATATAAGATAAATCTTTTAGAGTTTTGGGGTTTTTTAAGCAGTAGGAGGAAAAGCTCTTTAAACAGAGAAACATAACGACACATAACTTTCATTCCGAACTATTAGTCCACTAGTTATATTAAGGCATAAGAAAAAAAATGAAATTATTTTTAAAGAATGATTGCCCGGGTAGATATACAGATCTAAAATTTTTCATGCTTTCCATCAAAAGAATACTGGGTATATCATTTCAGTAGAAACGCGCTAAGCGCATTCTGTCTGCTCAGATGAACATGAAGAGCGGGGGGTACAGCCCAGTATTTTTTTGTTGTAATGCATGAACAATTTTATATCTATATATCTACCCGGGCAACGACGGGCAATAATGCTAGTATATATATATATATATATATATATATATATATATATATATATATATATATATATATATATATATATATATATATATATATATATATATATATATATAGATATACATACATATATATATATATACATATATATATGTACATATATATACATATATACATATATACATATATATATATATATATGTGTGTGTGTGTGTGTGTGTGTGTACACGCACACACACACACATGATGTCAGCACAGTGTGCAACGAATGAGCTCATAACATTCACGGGTCCCCAACTTGCCCCGTCAGCATGGAATTATTTATTAGCATTGCCTGGGCCCAGCCCTCATACGCTGGATTTCCGACGGTTCTAGCCGGATGATCCTCTTCCACCCACACTCCGACGCAAGACAAATTATGAACACCCTCTACAGGCAGATACGTGGATTTTGGTGTCAGGAGACAATCGGGAGACACGTGGCAGCCGAAATAATTATCCGTCGAGGACGACACTCGATCTGGGGTCGAAAGCAATTGCCAGGAGTCCGTGTCAAATACAGAGTGAGGAGATCTGGTGGCCGCTGTGAGGGTAGTATGACCAATAAATCAAACTCTCACATTAGGAAAGACACCAGGTAGCATTTTTCTTCATTTATTTAAGGTACAGAGCACACACATACATTCAACTATATGCAAGAACAGAAGACAGCATCACAATTTCGCTTGTAGCCTACGCGTCCCTCTCTCCGGAGCCAACGAACTCTCTTCTCTGCAAAATCTTCTCCCTTCCAAATTCTTTTCTTCTTAACGCATACGCCTAGTGTTCTAAGAAATAGCTGAGGACTTGACGGTCTTGGGGATGAAATAGTACGGTACACCGTGCAAACTGACGCAATATCTCGTCGGGGTATTTGGAAAAATAGTAAATGATGGGTCGTGCCGAATGGGATTAATCTTTCTCTTTACGGGTGAATTTCAAGCATAGCAGATGGCGAGTCATAACTCCGGAGAGAGATGAATGCTCAGTTTTTCTGGATGGGATGGAGGGTTATCAAAGCTTTACTCTTAATTCTTCTTAGATTTTAAATTAAATTAAATTTTTAAGCTGTTTTTGTAACATTCTTTAAAGTTTGCATTTAAAATAATACTCCTAGTGTTATAAAATTTATATCACGACAAAGATCATAAAAATTCCTTTAAAATGACATCTTTTTCGAATCTTTACCTCCCTTTCCTGAATTTTGGTGAATTTTTAAAGATTCATCTTTAGAATGTCATTTATTAAATGCTTATCACGTGGTTTCTTTTATTTTAATTTTCAGTCACGTGCATTATAACGAAATAAATTGACAATTTTTTTTTCTTTCTAATGCGGCAGACGATTGGACATTATCCAAAAAAATATTAAAATACAGTAAAAGAAATGTTCCTCAAACTGTACTATATTAACTGTACTATAATATTATTTCGTATGTTCTTTTCGATTTAATTTCAATATTTTCTTCTACATTATTTTGTCTATAAAAATATCCGTTACGAATTTTTATAAATATATATATATTTTTTTGCATTAATTGCATACATTGTATTTATTATAAATATATATATAAATTTTTTTGGCATTAACTGCATACATTGACTGTTGTATTTAATTTGAATGTAAGCCGTAGCGAAGCGCGGGTATTCAGCTAGTATATATATATATATATATATATATATATATATATATATATATATATATATATATATATATATATATATATATATATATATATATATATATATATATATATATATATACAGGGTGTCCAGCGAAGAAGTCCCTGATTTCCAAATTAAAAATCTCTAAAGCAAAGATCTGTAGAAGAATGCAACAAACGGTATTTTTATCGTGAAAGCTATAAGAATTTTATACAACAATTTTCGAAATAAATACAAAAGCTGCTAACTGATTGCGCTCTACAACTCGTATCATCATGCATAAATAAACTCGTACACTTTGCAAGCAGTCTTTGCAATCACTGCATCACAATCTTTTCAAAATGTCCACCATTCGCTGTACGGAGGTGGCTCCTAGAACAATAAAATTTGCCATCACACCCAGTAGTGTCTCAACAGAAATCGATTCAGCTGCCCAACAGATCGCCGACTGAAGCTTGTCTAGCGTGGTGGGATGGGTCCTGTAGACAGTATCTTTTAATGTGCTCCACAAAAAATAGTCACAAGGACTCAGGTCCGGCGAATATGGAGACCAATCCATGCCTGTGCCAGTAAATTGCAGTAAATTTGGCCAATAGCGCCATCTGTTAGAAGCTTTTGTAACTATTTCGAAAATTAGTATATAAAATATTTACAGCTTTCACGATAAATATACCGTTTGTTTCATTCTTCTACTGATATTTGTTTTCGAGATTTTCAATTTTGAAATCAGTGACTTCTTCGCTGGACACCCTGTATACATATATATATATATATATATATATATATATATATATATATATATATATATATATATATATGTGTGTGTGTGTGTGTGTGTGTGTGTGTGTGTGTGTGTACGTACATGCATATATATAAGGATAACACTATTTCCATTTCGAGTGTTGATAGAGCAAGACTCCAAGATCATTGCTTTCTCAGGACAGGCATCGTTCATTTAGTAGAATTTAATAACCAGTCGTTGCCTGTCACGTAGAGATCGGCAACGAATATCGGTTGAAGTGATTAACGTCTTTATGTGGAAATAATTTCCCTTCGAAATAATCCACGGGGAATATACCTCGTCATCCGTTCATCTCATAACTCCATGGATATGCACTGAGCGCGTCTCAGAAAACATAGAAAAATAAACGATAGTCATTTTCGTAGATAAAACTAACATCTGCTGTAACGGTGTGTTATTATGCATGGCGCTGCGTTCGCATAAAGTGGTTAGAGTGTACTTGCGTCGCCCGAAAATTTCAGAGCGTTATTGTTTTGAAATTGTCATGGCGTCTATAACGCCGAAGTCAAAATCCAAACTAAAACAGATCATTAAATGTTGTCATCTTGTGTTTTAACGTTCTGAATTTGTGTGTGAAACGGAATAACGAATCACCGAGAACAAAATACCAGGACCCTATGAAGGAATACTCAGGAATTTGAGTACAAAATTTTACATCCGCAATCGTTAAAGTTTTTTTCTGTAAAGGTCTGCATTTCTGTAAGGTCTGAGAGCAAAAAGATTTTTCATAATATGTATGAATGTACGTGTGTGTGTGTATATATATATATATATATATATATATATATATATATGATAATGATCACATTTGGAAAATTTAGCACAAGGGAATTGATGCGCACAACTTGGAGAGATGCAGCCGGGCGTAGTGTTGATCCAGGGAAGCACTTACGAAATTTAGGAGATAAACACATGGAGCCATAGAAGAGGAACACAGATTTAGTCGATATCCAGGAAAATCACCTTTATTCAATTAGTAGGCATTACGAAGGTATTAGCTGTAGTGGCCATATGACTTGTCGGGCGTCCATACCAGGACGGAACGCGGATTACATACGCGGATTACATAGGAGCGGACAGCAGGTCCGACAGCAACAAGAGTTAGAAACGAAGAGAGAGAAAAGTCTTCTGTTCATGCAATATTAAATGGGTGTTTTGCGATATTGACGCCAGAGGGCCTAAACTACATAATTTTTAATTGGGCGACTTCAGATTCGTGGAGTTCACATGTCCACTTAAGTTTCCCGGGGACTGATAGATCCCGCGCTTGTTAGAGCTGTGAACTGTTGACCTGGGCGTAGGATAAGTGGCCATAAAGTTGTTGCAAAGTGGGGTTTTTGACGTTATACAAGACATAAATTCAGAGTGTTTCGAGGGCTCTTCAAGAATTTTGACACTATACTGATATTCGGAGTCTCATAAACTTCGAATACTCATATCTGGGGATGTTATTGAGTTCAGATACTTCACATGCCTGCTTAATGATCTGCAGGCTAATATAAATTATACTTACTTTACTTTTAGGTTGCAATTTTTGGAAAAGGGGTCGTGCTTTATTAGCATGAGAATATGCTTTAAAGTAAAGTAATTTAGGAAGATGCGTTTTCTTGTTACATATATATATATATATATATATATATATATATATATTCTTCTAAAATAGATTTAAAACCCTTGCTCAAATTTTAAATTAGGAATGCAAATGATATCTATGAAATACGCTTGTTTAAAATCGATAATAACTCATTAAATAACTGTAATTTCCTTTTGAGCATTCAAATAACAATCAAGCGAAAAGAGTACTAAAATAAATTTTTAAAAACGGCCTGTCAACGTCTGCAGCCGTTTCGAAATACTAAATCAGCAATAGTCACCGAAAAGGTCGCATACAAAAAACACATACATCGAAACGAAATATCTTAATGCATTCGACTCGTCCGAAATCTTCTTCTAAATCGAATTAACAACGGGAGCGTCGAGTTTTTTTTTCAATCGTAAACAAGATTGAATTATTTATGGGATAAAATATGTTATCGTGGTGAGACAAGAATCTCATTTGCATAGTTGGTTCTACCCCCACCCCGTAAAGTGTTCTTTTTGTGCTTTTGATTCAATGTCTGGTCATGTTCAAACGTAAAAACTTTCTTACGCTCTCCTTAAAATAGAATCGCATTATCGCAAATTAATTCTAATGTCTGTTTGGAATAAACAAATTAAATCAGGAAAAGTTCACTGTTTCTTGATCATATGTATATATATACAACCGATTCTCTTTTTGCATGGCTTTTTTTTGCATGGGATTGAAATAACACTGTCCAAGGGAAAAAAAAGCGATTTTTTTACACTGTACATTTTTTTTACTTTAACACCGTTTAAAAACTTTTGTTTATAATAGTGATAATGAAGTATATACATAGATACATGCAAACATACGCTGAAGAGCCAAAAAACTGGTACATAGGCGACCGTATGGAAATATCGGAGATATCCAACCAATCAGAGTAACGAGATGCGGTCGGCAGCACCTATACAATTCAACAGGTGCCTGGCGAAGCTGTTAGATCGGTTTTTGCTGTGACAATGGCAGGACATCACGATTTATGTGACTTTGAACGTGGTGTTATAGTTGGTGCACGAGAGATGGGACATAGCATCTCCGAGGTAGCGATGCAATTTGGATTTTCGCGTACGACCATTTCGCGAGAGTACCGTGAATATCACTTATCCAGTAAAACATCAAATCTCCGACAGTGGTGAGGCCGGAAAAAGACCTTGAAATAACTGGACCGTCGACGACTGACGAAAATCCTTAAAGGTCATAGACGTGCAACACTTCCTCAAATTGCGGTGGATATATTTATGCTGGGGCATCAGCAAGTGTCAGCGTGCGAACTGTTCAACGGACCGTCATTGATATGGGCTTTCGGAGTTTGCGGTTTATTGTCTTTACGTACATTAATTTGAAGAATTTTTTTAAGATTAAAATTTGATCTAAAATAAGAATTGAATCGAAATACCTAAGTAGATAGATCTAGTTCCTAATCTTTCAAAAACATATCTTATCTATAAAAATTTGTTTTAAGAATTTCTTTCAAAACATATTTTTATGTAAATTAAGAAAAATGGAAATCAAACTTTTAAGTAGATAGATGTAGTAACCGATCTATGCGAGTTTTACTAATGTATGAAAATTTTATCCGAATAATTCTTTTTTCGAAACTGGATGCAAAGTAAGTAGAATAGGAATGAAATAACTGCATAAGTAGATAGATCTAGTTTCTTATCTATCCAAATGTGTTTCATTTGCCCCATTTTATCCCCAGTCATGTACGAGATGTGATTGGAAAGTTTGAAGTCAGGTCTCGCTACAGCTCAATGCGAGGAGTTAGGCTTTCCTGCTTATTTGTAAATGAAAGCCAATTTTGTTCTTGAAATGTTCTAAAAATATCACCGCGGAATGTTTTTTCAGTAGTGAGTGACAATCTTGTAAGTGAAGACGTGTGTTCGCTTCTCGGGGGATTCATCGATTTACAAAATCGATGAAAAATGGAACGAAGAGCTTGTGTAAAATTTTGTTTTAAAACCAGGAAATCAGCTTCGGAGACTTATTATCTCTTGAAAGCAGCATTTGGGGATAAATTTCTGAGCCGATCAAATGTTTTTATCCCGTTCAATAGATTTAAAAAGGACCGCCAATCAGTCGATGATGATCCCCGGTCTGGCAGACCTTCAACTTCAATAACCAACGAAAACATCGAGAAAATATGAGATTTAGTGAGCTCTGACCGTCGACTTACGATTAGGGAAGTTGGCGGATGAACTAAATTATAAATTTTTACGTGGTTCAGTGAATTTTAACAGAAGATTTGAACATGCGTCGAGTGTCCACAAAATTCATTCCGAAATTGTTGTCAGACGAGAGTATAAGGAACACCGACGCCAAGTGTAGCAAGAACTGCTTAATCAGGCCGAGAATGATCTGATTTGTTAAATAAAGTTATTACACTCATGTAATGAATCATGGGGTTATAGGTATGAACCAGTAACAAAGGCACAATTCTCATGATCGCAGTGGAAGAGTCCAGGTTCACCGCGACCGAAAAAAGTGAGTGAAAGTCGACGAGAGTAAAGACAATGTTATTGATATTTTGCGATTGAACGGGTATTTTGCATTGTGAGTATGCCCCCAGCTGACAAACAGTCATTCAGGAATACTATAAAACTATCCTTGAGCTTTTGCGCGAAAACATGCCGAAGAAAGGGTCCTCACTCTTGCGAGACAAGAATTGGATTCTCCACCCCAATAACACACCGGCTCCCCATCAGGGAATTTTTGGCAAAATTCCAAATTCCTGTGCTTTCGCAACCCCCCCCCCCCCCACCTATGCGCCAGATCTAGTCCCAGCCGACTTCTACCTCTTTCCCAAATTGAAATTTTCGCTGAAAGAGAAGCAATTTGAGTCAATTGAAGACATACAAGCAAATCCGGAGACGGTTCTTAACACCTTTAAGAAAGAAAATTTCCAGGAATGTTTCCAGAAGTGAAAACACCGTTGAGGTCGGTGCAATCAGTCAGAAGGGGATTACTTTGAAGGAGATTCACTGCAATAGTCGATATGTACTGCCACTTTGAAATTACAAGCCCAGTCTTAAAACTTTCCAATCACACCTCGTATAGTCGGATGCGTCATCATACGGCATAATGAAACTCAACTATACTATCAATGAAGGTCATTATGAACCTGGATCATTTACCCTACTCAATAACGGTGATTATGTCCCATACTTTATACATTCGGGTATTCACTGCAACCTCGGCTCTGGATGAATAGAGGAGACATCAAACAACACTTCACATTTTGCTTTCCACGGGGCCAATAACGGTCACAGGACGTGCCGATTCTATTACTGTAGAGACAAGTAGAAATGATTCTAATGGACCTCATGCATTCAAGAGAGCCCTGACGGCCCGGGGCCTCGATGGAATGACCCTCGAAAAGCCCGATAACGTTAAAGAACGCCTCTGTGTGTGGCGTCCGTCGTGAACGGGTGCTTCTTTCCGTCCAGAAGAGAAACCGTTCTGCAATCGATGCTGCGTCAACACTCGCCCGAGATTGACAGCTTAAGGCGTTTTCGGTTTAAAAATTTTCTTGTAGATAAAGAATGCATAGTAACGAATATTCAGTCGTCGCTGTCGATGCAAAGCAAGTGGATAAAAGGGGTCGTTTGGAGGGGTGGCCGTTGAAAAGAGGTTTCTTCAGTAGCATTCGCTCTATGGAGACTTTTTTCGAGTCTGAATAAAATACGTCTAGGGGGGTGGCAGCATAGAGAAGTTTAAAATATATATATATATATATATATATATATATATATATATATATATATATATATATATATATATATATATATATACAATTTATATAATATATATATATATATATATATATATATATATATATATATATATATATATATATATATTAATTATTTTTTTTAGTATGCTTCTTTTTAAGTGTTTTATTGTGTATAATAATTTTAAAAATCAAAAATAATTAAAAACTTGTCTAAAATATGTTTCACTTCCTGTGGGATTTTCCATGTCTTGGTGTGATAGGTGCCTACGTTTAAATTTGGTTGCAAATAATTTGTGTAATGTTATGACCGTAAAATCTATTTAGCTTTCGCTAAGTATTTTTTTAAAATGGGTTTATACTTTTTAAAGCTAGCTATTAGTAATACTTCTCTCTTGCATTAATTTTAACATGGATAGGTTTTTAAATATTATTGCGACTGGCAAGACTGGTAATTCACTACCAGGTGCTCGGTATGTTACTAAGGGGGTGTGTAACAGACCGTCATCCAGCTACCCCAACTTGATTACTAATTATTATAATGTATTAGGTCCCACTGGTAAGAGAGACAACAAAAAAACTGTAATTAATGTTAACTTTAACCCTTATACACCGGGGTGTCATAATTCTCATCTTAATAGTAACAGTTTTTATCCTAATATAGGTACTTTCAAATATCGTACATGTGGAAATCGAAGATGTAAACTGTGCCCTAAAGCAAATCCTTGCCAAATTAGTAATAATAACTTACATAAGACATTTTGTAAAGTTTACAACTGTATATATAAGATACAATGTAAGATCTGTAAATTGGCATACATAGGACAAACTAAAAATACATTAAATGTACGTATTAATTTCCATAGAAGCCAACTTTATAGATGTACTGAAAATGGAGAGGATTGTACTATCGAAATTACTCATTTTAAAAGTCATGGCGTAGTAAATTTCGAAGTGTCTATTTTAGATATAATCCCTGATACTAAGGTAAGAATGTGGTGGGAAGGAAAACACATAACAAGAAATAATATGGTTTACCCATATGGTTTGAACACAAACATTTACGAGAAAAACTTTAATATAAAACATATTATGGATACCCACACTTCTAGTGTTTTAAATAACGTAGTTGATTGTGAGTATAATGTAGATAATAAAGCTAAACGTAGACACAGTAGAGCGGGTAATCGCAAGTTAAAATATGATGATTATATAATTATCTTTGAAAATATGTGTAAGGAGATAACAAAAACACCTGATTATCCAATTAATTGGATAAAAACTCAATATTCGGAGCTAAAAAATTATGGATTTTGAAATTCTGGACTTATTGCTGTAATAATGCACTGAAACTTAATATTAAAACTAATACACACTTTATTCCCATAATCTTAGATATTTTAAAATACAGGATCCAATGTTGTGGTGTGGAATTAAATGAATATAAACATAAAAATCCTTATAAATTGTTTTGTGTTACTGAATATGCAAATAATAGTTTTGATCAGATTCCTTTTGCAAAGCTAATAAGACAACATATGATTCATTTTCCTATAAATAATGTTAAGATTTATAATTGTTTTAGGTATGGCCGAACCGTAGGAGGAATAATATTCAATTACAATAGGGTATCGCAAAATCTGGTCTCTGAAACACCAAGCTCCTGTAATCGTACTAGTACTTCTATGGGTTATGATGTATGTCACAAACATATTATTACGGGAAACACTTTGATTGCTAAAAATTCTGTTTTAACGAACATCATGAATAAGGGTAAAGGATACCGGTTGGGATACAGTAATAACAATAAAGTGTACCGCTTATATGAAGATAATTTAGATAGTTTTATTTATAAAACTGCAATTAAATTTAGAATACCGAAAGAGGTTTTTAAAGAATGGAAATATTACATGATAAAGGATTTTACATGTGCTTATAAAACACCAAGCTTAGTATATTGACAAGGGACAATCAACAATTTAAAAACGCCAATTAGTAATATGCAAAGTGATTTTATAATTACATATGTAGACAAGGTTTCGTCTAACTACGCATTCATATGTAAAAAATACTACTGTGAGTTTTTGACAGCCATGTATCATAACGAAAAGATGTACCAGAAAATTGACACTCCCGAGCGCACTATTAAAAATCGAATAAAAGCTTTATATCGTAAGGCAGGCTTTGATATTAAATAAATTAAATTCCCTTATCTAGTTTTGATACCAAAGTTTCACAAGAATCCTTTGAAATTTAGAACTGTTACAATAGGTTATAACACATATTGAAAACATTTCAATGATAGACTTCTTGCTGTTCTTAATCGGTTATTAGTTATGTTGTCTTCAGAAGGGGGAAATTTTATTAAAAATAGTTACACGGTTATTAATCAGTTGAAGGGCTTAGGAGATGTAAGGAATATCAAAAGTTATGACTTTACAGACTTATTTAATTCTATCGATATAAAGGACCTATATAATATCCTCATCGTTATGGATGAAAAATATCACTTAAAGAGGTATATTACATACTGTAAATATCGGGCCCTACTGGATCTCGTTTTGAATGAGACTGTATTATATAATGGCACGGATTATTATAAACAGGTGTGGGGTATCCCTATGGGTGGAGGATGTTCATCAGCGCTTGCCGACATCTATTTGCACTCATATGAATGTAGAGTAATGCTCTTGAATGAAATACATTTCTTTCGCTATGTAGATGATATTCTTATTGTATTTAATGATAACATCACTACACTTAGTATAAGTTTTTATCCTGATAATTTGGAACTACTGGAAACTAAGAGTGATGAAAAGGAAGGAATAGTCTTTCTCGATATATGTTTATACATCGATAATCGGAATAACTTGATTTACAGTATATATGATAAGTGAGATGTTTTTGCATTTGAGACAGTCCGTATAACATCTTGGAATAGTAATATACATAAAAATATAAAACGTAACATTAAAATAAACTATTTAATTAGATGTAAAAGATTAAATTCTAAAGTCTACGATGTCAACAACAATATCGATATATACATGAAAAGAGCGCGTGATAGAGGATATCCTAGTATATTTCTGAAAGATATTTTGACTAAGTTTTTTAGTGCTTATAACTGTGACTGTAAAGGGAATAAAATGGCTTTAACTGGTGTAGGGTGAGTGTGTTGTCTATATTGTTCGTTGTCTTGGGTAATGTGCTTTTTTGATTTTTTAGATGTTTTAGTGTAAGGATGGTTGCCGTTTTAGCAGTTATGTTTTCTTGTTCTATTTTATTATTGGTTTAACTTCATAAGTACGGTTTTGTGCATTGCAGCGACCTCCGGGAGTGTTGCCTGGGCGTAAAAACATGTTATAACCGGAGTAGGGGGGTCACAACTCCCCCAGTATTTAACTGCAATGCCTTCATTATCTGTTGTTATGGGTTATTCTATCTGCTATTGCTTTCAGCTCAGCTCCGTGCAGTTTTGATTTTTCATTCCGTATCCTATTTATACTGTATTTTTATCTCTTATATGGTATATTTTTGCGAGCAGCTTGGCGCCGTGGATAATGTATACCAATCTTCTTATTTATTTTGTACTAGTTCAGCATTTGCAACTTATATATATATATATATATATATATATATATATAAAATATATATATATATATATATATATATAAATATATATAAATATAAATATATATATAAATATATATATATATATATATATATATATATATAAATATATATATATATATATATATATATATATATATATATATATATATATATAAATATATATATATATATATATATATATATATATATATATATATATATATATATATATATATAAATATATATAAATATAAATATATATATATATATAAATATATATAAATATAAATATATATATATATATATATATATAAATATATATATAAATATAAATATATATATATATATATATATATATATATATATATATATATATATAAATATATATATATATATATAAATATATATAAATATATATATATATATATATATATATATATATATATATATATATATATATATATATATATATATACAGTGCTAGATTTCTAGAAATTGAGGTGCCGGAACGGTAACCTTCCGAGGTGGGGGGGGGGGGGGGGTAATTCCAAATTATTGATAAAGAAAGGTACCTAAAGAGAGGTACTGGAACGCCGTTCCGGCGCGTTCCGCCTCAAATCTAGCCCTGTATGTATATATATAAACTGAACTCATTGCATGTGTAATAGTTCAAGCTTACTAATGGCGCATTCCAAATTATGATATATAAAATATTACTCTATTCTAACTATGAAAATGGAAGGTAAAATATGATAGCCTAAGTAGTTTCGTAAAGCCGAATTTGTCTGTAAGTGGAGCTTTGAATGGACGTCCATTTCCCAGTGTTAGGAATTCAGTTCCTATTAACCAAACTGAGAGAATAAAATGCAGGACATTAGTCAAAATGACAAGAAATCCGATATAATTTCAATCAGAAACTGGAAGGAGAAAGGAAACCCTCATGAGTTATTATACATTTCCGATAAGATTCGTTCTCAGAAGAATTGGATCTTTATCTCTTAGCTCCACAAAACTCGTTTTACTCCATTTTGGGATCGTTCCATTTCGTTACGGCATTGCAGGCCGTCACTGACGTCGCGAACGGACATTGGAAACAGGAGTGATTGAATTTGTAGACTTCATTGCGGACCACAGAAGACGTTTGCTGGATCGAGTGGCTGGTCTTCTTTTGAGCCACTGAAAGGAAATTCTAATGGAACAAATGGAATCGAAGGGTCGAATATTTGAAAAAAAATTTTACGTGAACTGTTTCCCCTACCATGTATTTGACAGAACTATTTGCTTTAAAGGATGATTTGTCCTCGTCTGATCAACTTCGTTCAACTAATTTCTGATTTTCTTGTTGAATGATTTTCTTATTTTTAATAAGCATACTTCTTTTTCTTAAATGGCGAATTTCTTGTTTATGATTTATGGAACTTCTCGTTAATGATTAATGAAATTCTTTTTATTACAACTTCTTGTTTATAATTAGCGAACTTATATGTGTATGTACTATATGTATATATATGCACCTTTTTTATCATTAACGAACATTTTTTATTATTAGCGAACTCTTTGTTTATAATTAATTAACTTTTTATTCATAAAGGAACTTTTTTCTTTATAATAAATGAATGTGCATTTAATTACCGAACTTTTGTTTAAAATAAATGAATTTTTTTACAATTAATGAAATTCTTGTTTATAAATAGCGAACTTTCCTTTAATTACTAAACTTATCACTCATAATTTATGGAACTTCTTCTTTTTAATGAAGGAACCTCATGTTTATATTAAACAAACTTGTTGGTGATAATAAATGGATTTCTTGTTTATTATTAGCGAACTTCAAGTTTATAATTAGTGAAGTTCTTATTTATAATAAAGGAAGTTATCTATTAGTTCTAATAGAAGTTCCTTTATAATAAAGGAACTTCTTGTTTACAATTATAATTATATGTGAGCGTGTATATAATTAGCAAACTTCTTGTTTATGCATGACTTTCTCGTTTAAAATTAGCGAAAATCTTGTTTATGAACAGCGAACATTTTTTAATATTACTGAATATCATGTTTCTAATTAGCCAAATTCTTGTTTATACATAGTAGGTCTCGTTATTTATAAATAATAGAGCTTCTTGTTTATGCATAATGACTCATTTAAAATTAGTGAACATCTTGCTTATGAATAGCTAACTTTTTATATTATTACTAAATATCATGTTTCTAACACGCAAAATTATATTTTACAGGAGTCGTTCGCACTTCATGGAAAAAATTTTGATAGTTACATTTTATGTATAAATGCCATATTTTTTGCGGCTATTTACTTCTATCTGATAGCCATGGTTCTTGACAATAGCTCTAGCTCAAATTTTCCCATGAAAGTAAACTTTTTCATGGCACTGTCATGTCAATTTTACACCATTCCTCTTGGACCGTTTTCCAAAGTCCGTTCAGTGTTCGTGGATGCCGTTTTCGTAAGGCTCGCTTTAATAAACTGAAAGCACAAAAGTGCCTTTTAGAAGCGTCAGGTGATTTTACATGTATTTCATTAAATGGGATACACTTTATTCCTGTTTCTGATTCTTTCTTTGCTAAATAAGCGGCAGTAGATTTAAGGATGTGACTAGAGGCTTTGCGCATATGAAGCTGAACTTTATCAATGTCCTTTCCATATAATACAGGAATTTTTTCTTCAAAAATTGGTTCTAAAATATTCTGCTGATAATTGGTTAACTTAAGGTATTCTTAATTACCAGAATGCATTTAAGCATTTACAGCATTTCTCTATGTATCTCCCATAATAAAGATAGGTGGCCAGCCTACTTATTAAATTATTGTGAATCAAGGTCACAAAAATGTGCAATATTGGCACAGAGTATTGGTTCATAGGTAAGGCAAAAAGACAAATTGATTTAAAAGAATGTTTCATACAAAATTGTCCATCAAGGGATTAAAAATTAAACATATGTACTTAAAAAAAAATTGACCATACACATAAATAATAATAGAAATGACCATACACATAAATAATGAGAGCAATTGTGCCTGTACAAAATTATGTAAAGCAAACAAGACAAACAGAAAGGCACATAATGAGTGTGAAGATATCCAGTTGCACATAATAATAATTGTAACCTGAGTGATTATCATCTGGTGAGTAACAGGAACTATTAAGTAGCTTAACAATAAAAAGGACTAGTGAGGATTATGAGGAGACAATCTTCCCACGGGAACGCAAGTTGTATCTCTGGGGTGGCGAGACAACAGGTACCACAGGAACATCATCTCTTATATCTTCTACATGTTGACTTTGGTCAGCTGGAAGCGTTTCACGCTGTTCAACCACAGGAGAGACATCAGGATCCTGTTCTTGGATAATAGATTCTGGAAGAGGTGAGACCAAAGGACTCGAACAATAATTATCGCACAAGTTAACATTAGTTTGTCTGGGTGGAGCCCAGAAAAGAAGGTTTATGTGTCTCCTTAGTAGAGGTGCATTAGGATTTTCACATTCTTGAATAAGCATAACAATTTTAGAAATAACCTTTTTTACAACATATGGACCCTTATATTTTGGATTGAACTTATTTGGCGACTTAAGGTATACTGTGTCACCAACAGAAAACTTACGTAGATGTCTTTTGGCATTAACTTTAGTATTTTGGCTATTTTGGGCAGATTTTAAGTTTTCAAAGGTTTGCTGCATCAATGTTGCAGTGGTATCACACAAGTTCTGGACATAATGAGATACATCAAGATGAGGCATATTACAATCAAAGTTAAATGTATCAGTTATTAAAGGAAGTGCCCTTCCAAAATGCACAAGATTAGGTGATGCCTTAGTGGCAGGGTGAATTGAAGAATTATATATTGCACAATGTAAGGCGAGAGCATGTCTTAGTGACACTCCAGATTTTTGTAAGGCATAAATGGTGTTTTTAATGGATCTGTTTACCCTTTCTGAAATTGCATTTGCTTCAGGGTGGTAAACAGTTGAATGCTTTAACTGAATGCCAAACTTTTCAGTGAAGGTATTAAATACAGCAGAGGTAAATTGAGTACCATTATCAGTTAACAATGTCTCAGGACGACCAAAAATATTGATGTAATTAAATAAAGCTTCTACCACATCATTTGCCTTGATCCTGCTTAGGGGATACAGTTGAAGATGGCGAGAAAAATGATCCACAATATTAAGCACAAACACATTATTTTCAAATGGGCCTAGGATATCCATGGATACTATCTGCAAAGGCCTTTCAGGAATGGGACTAGCCTGAAGTGGAGCTTTATGTATGTTTAAATTCTTGGTGGTAGCACAAGTTGAACAATTTCTGATAAATTGCTTGACCTTCTGAAACAGACCAGTAAAGAAATATCTTTTGGCCACAAGCTGGAATGTTTTTGCCACACCTAAATGAATAGTGTGAGCAATTCCAATGGCCTTATTAAGTAAGGACTCAGGTAGACAAATCCTCTCCCCATGGTGACCATCCTTTGTAGTCATGAGGACCATAGAGTCTTTGTCGATTACAAACTGTCTGTCATCAGAACTTCCATAATTTATAATCTTATTATAAATGGGACCAAGCTTTTTATCTTTAATTTGTGCAGACAATACCTCCCCTGGTGTTATTTCATTTAATAGACTATTTTGCACAGTTGTCAACCTTAAGACCTTTTCAAAAACTATTTGCTTATTCAGTGTGCCCTGGTTATCATTTACACTATTATCAATATAAAACACATTATTAGATTTACATAAAAAAGATGGTAAAAACTTGTGAGTTTCTTTTTTACCATGACCATACCTATTAACAGGCTCAGCCAAGGAATTATTTACAGACTTATGATTACCAGATTGCACCACATTACAATTAGAGCTATTATTCACAGTATGAGTATTAATGGATTCATGATTTATACAAGGCAAAATTTCATTTGATTGTAAGATTTCAGGATGAGATTCAAGTGTTTGAGTGACAACATTAGGTTCTCTGGATAAATAATCAGGCATCAAATTTTGTTTACCAGGTATATGGGAAAAAGTGAAAGTGTACTCACTTAAAGTCATTAACCACCTAGTTATGAGGTTGGCAGGAGAACTAGTCTTCCTGTAATGCTTAAGAGGTTTGGAGTCAGACAAAATATGGAAATGACGGTTATAAAGGTAGTGTCGAAAGGCTTCACAAGCTTTCACAATTGCCATTAACTCCAGTTTAATTGCTGGATAATTAGATTCGGCTTTATTCAAAGTCTTGCTGAAGTATGAGATTGGGTGGAACTGGTTATTTACTTTCTGAAGCAAAACAGCAGAAATTGCTTGCTTAGAAGCATCAGTATTGATATAAAAACTGGCACTCCAGTCTGGCTGGATAACAAAAGGTGCCTTGAAAAAAATGGCTTGGAGCTGTTGAAAAGCCTGTAGTTCTTCAGGATCCCATTTGAGGGGAACAGATGGTGAAGTCATCACATTTAATGGGTACATGAGCTGAGCATATTTAGGTATTAAATGTCGATAATATCCACATAACCCAATAAAGCGTTTAAGATGTTTCTTGGTTTTAGGAGGTTCAAAAGCAGTGATTTTTTGGATATTGGTAGACACTGGAAAAATTTTACCATGAGCTATTTTGAAACCTAGATAATTAATTTCTTCTGTGTGAAAAGTACATTTCTGAGGACAAGCAGTTAAGTTATATTTAATGAACAGATTGAATAAGGTTTTAAGCTTAAGAGAAGTTTCCTCAAAAGAATTACTACAAATGACAATATCATCTTGGTATGCAAACACACCAGACAATTTGGATTCTTCTATTACAGAATCAATTAGTGTCTGGAAAATTGAAGCTGCAGTCTTCAACCCAAACACCAATCTTTTGTAACGAAAGGATCCCCACATTGTAGTGAAGGTTAACTTATCATGATATTCCTGAGGTAAATTAATTTGATGATAAGCATTCTTAAGATCAACAGAAGAAAAATATTTAAACTGAGCCATGGCTGAGATTATATCCTGGATTTTAGGTAGAGGGTAAGACGAATTATGGATGATTTGGTTAATTAGTCTCAGATCTAAAGCTAATCTGAAAGCAACATGACCAGAAGAGTCAGGCTTCTTCTTGACCAGAAGCATGGGACAAGCCCACTCAGATACACACCTCTCTATGATTCCAGCTGCCTGAAGTTCCTCTAATTGCCTCTTTGCTTCAGTTTGCAAAGATTGGGGAATTGGGAATGGGAGAGTTTTGACAGGGAAATCATGAGAAAAGTTCAATTTAGGAATTATTTTATCGGTGTGACCAAGAGTGCTGAGAGATGCAGAAAAAGCTGCAAAATTATCACTTAACATGGTGGAGAGAGATTGTCTTTGACACTGTGATAAATGATTTAAATCAAAATTAGTAACAGAAAATTCTTTACGTCTAGCCTCTAACATTTCACCAGATGGTTGAATTACATTAACTGATTCATAAGTATCATTAGTATTATACATGAGATTACATTCTTCAGAAGTATTTGAATTTGTGCATAACAACGAACACTCATGTTTGTTTAAATTAGATACATGATCATTTTCAATCAGTGCATCCTGCAGTCTGCCAACTGCCATATTTTTATTGAGATGTACTGAGGCATTAGACACATTAGTTATACATATAAAAAAATTGAAATCTTTGCCTTGATTAATATACTCATGAACTGATGGATATACAATAATATTATTATGGGTTGAAGGTTCAAACATAAAGTAGTTGTTGACATTATCAATATTATGTATCTTAGCACCCACCTGTACATATTTACTTTCATTAGGTGGTACAATGATTTTTTTAATTAATTTTACAGTATTATCAGGTAATGTATTAGGTGAGCTGGTCGCAATACAGTTTTTTACACAATGTACAGAATTACTACATTTATTTCTACAGTTAGCATTGTTATTAATTTCAGACACCACATTTTGTTGATTTTCGGGTAATAATGGTACAGTAATATCATTAATTTTTACAGATTTTACAGGGGTATCTAAGATAACCCTATTAGCATTAATGAAGTCATAGCCAAGCAAGAATGAAAATTGTTTGTCCTGAATATCAGTGAAAAAAAAAGACTGTTTGAAAAAATTGTTTTGAATTTTAAATGTTAAGATTATACAAGCCGAGAAATGGATTTTAGAGTTAAGTGTTGATATGACAACACTTCTAGAAATATTTTTATAATGTAAACTGTCCTTGTTTTTGTAAAAGAACTCACTATCGATCAAAGAGATGGAAGATCCTGTGTCAATTAATGCATTACAGTTAAAATTGTTAATTTTTAATTCAATTAATGGAAGTACAGGATTTCTGGTTGACACATTAAAATTAAGATGCAAGGTATTATCATTATTAGTAGCTTCACTAAACTCAGTCTGTGTATTAGCATGATTCTGCATTCTAATTACACAGTTGGTTTGAGTAGCAACAGTTTTAGCTATTATAGGTTCACACTGAGGATTTACATTATAGTCAACGGAGGCATTAACTGATGGATGAGGCAAAAGTTGAGAACTGACACCATCAGGTACATCAGCTCTCATTGAGTTTACAGAATTACCATTATAGGAAGCAGCATTTGGATTCAGATCAGACATATAATTACTGCGATTATGACTTCTATATGAATTAGGTCTGCCATTATTATTTACATTATTTCTTCGAGGGTGCTTATCTGACTGATCTTGCAAGGCATGCTTTAGTTTGAAACAATTCTTGGCAGTATGCCCTGCCTTCTCACAAAATTGACAGACCATTCTCTGCTTAGGCTTGAACTTACTATTATTAGCATTATTATGACGTACCCTGTTATTATATTTATAGCTCACATTATTTTTTACATAATTACATTTTTGTGGGTTTACACTAGAAACTATCTGCGAGTCATTTTTCGTACACTGGGAACTTGATCCCTGGTCTAAAACCTTAAGTTTTTGTTTCAGAGCCGACATTTCCTGCTTTAACAAAAAGACTTCAGCACTACTATCCACTGCTTCAGAATTTGAAGCACCAGTTATATGAGAGTCAATGGATTGACGTGTTTGAGCTCTCCTTACAGCAATAGAAAACTCCTTTACATCCTCTTTTAAAAGCTGAGTTTTAATTGAAGAGGGTAAAGCAGCCATCAATTGTACAAATTTCAATGAATCGATAGTATTCCTATCCTTGATTTGTGGATAGAGTTTTGTTATGTGCTGAGACAGTCTATACGAAAAGTTTTTTATTGATTCACCTGGTAGCAAATTTAACGTCACACATGCATAATTAGTGCACTCCTCCTTATTCAGAAAAAAATCACTGAGTTCATTAAGCACTACGTTTGGGTCATCAGACTGCAACAGGTCTTGGGATGAGCTCACAAACTTTAATGCAGCACCGATCAGTTTGGATTTTATAAATGCAGCGGTGTGCGTTGCCGACCATTTATTTAAGTCAGAGACTTGAGTTACTTGATGTTTAAACAAATTAAATGTTTCATGGTCGCCATCCCATGGAGCAATATTAATTTGAAAAGGATGTGAATTAGCCATCATACTATTATTTGATCTAGGCATAAGGCTAAACAAGTTATGACTAACACAGGCGAGGGAATAAAAATATGTCAGCAGTGAAAGAAACAAAAAAAAACGGTAGGTTTAGCTTTCTTCAAGTAATATTTTAAATATTAAAATAACACATAATACGACAAATAAAAATGATAGGTGACATGTGCATATACTTATGAAAAATACGACACTTACTAGTTACAAGCAAAATAGATTCGAAATGCATACATAATTACACACACTATAATAAATTTGAATTCAATAAATAGGTAAAATGACTCACAGATACTAAAACACTGGTTGAGCGTGTTAACAAAATTTAAGAAACATTTCCAATTTAGTATAGATACAAATTTACACAAAACAAAAAAAAATAAACTATTCCTGAGTCAGGGAACCACACTAAACATAAATTACTATTTGCAATTAACTCAGAGCTGGTAACACAGCACCATATGTTATGGAATAATTTTATGTTGTTACGGGATGTTATTTAATATGTTACCGAACAAACTGGGATACGGAACATTAATTGTGGAATTAAAAAAGTGGAGGATAAACAAAGTTAAGGATTAATAATTAGGTTGGGTGACTAACACTACACTTACATTACTATTGAGGGGAGTAGATAAACTGATGCCTGTAAATTAAATTAGATGCAACAGGATTACAAAGTAACCTGAAGCATGCGGCCATGTGCCAAAATTAGACAAATGTTAACGTGCATAACAAGACAAACTATGAAACTAATAAACCACGAAATTGCACAAGATGGCAAATCGTATAGTGAAAAACTTTATGCGTTGTGTATATTAGAGTAAGTGATAGATCTACATACCTAGAATACAATACATAGCCTGCACAGTTTACAAAGAAAAGAATGGTGTGACTCACTGAATAGTTTAAGAAATTATATTTATTAATATTAGCATTTAAACAAACACAAAAGTAATATCGGTATGGTCAAATGATAAAGATAAAAAAATACTCACATTAAACACATTATTATGTTCACTTTGCCCCCCCCCACGTGGGAACTTCTTAGGCCTAGCCTAGGAACACCTTGAGACACCTCACGACAGAGAAAAAAAAAAACAGTCACTGACCATCTCTGCCGGAACCTGTCCTAGCCGCTATTGTAGCGCCCACTTGGCGCGATGGTTAGCTTGGGCCAACGCCAAAGGCTGCCATATTACTGGGTTGATCGCCATTCAGGCTATTTTACAATAACTACCCTATTTATAGTTACAAAAAAGGGGGCCTGCATTAATAAGAAACTAATTAATAAAGTTACGAATAACTATTCGTGACAATTACTATGGGAAATATAATTTAAGAAGTTGTTCATTGAATGAAGGTGGTAAAGGGGTCGTCATTACCTTGAATTTGGCAAGATTGGCTGGTCCAACCAGGAGAGCAGCCTCCTGAACAGGCGCCGGTGTATATGTCGCAATTCTGAGGACCACCGGCACAATGGCAAGGCTGCTTGCAGTTTGCTCCGTACCACCCATTTACACATACTAGAGGAGGAAAATAAACATGTAAACATGACCACAACAATTTTACAACCTTTTATTACTTGCGATTCTTCTATTGGTAAAGATATCTAATTCTCTACTTTTTTTCAAAATGTACTTTCGGTCCCCGTTAGGATCCAAGGCATCGTATTCATTTTCGGTAGAAACCATATCATTTTCACTGTCTACTACCTGGCTTAAAGAGTCAAACTTTTATTTTTTCTTAAATATTAGAGCAATTTTCCTCCATCATAGTTTGTTTTTCAAAACACCTTACAGTTTTTAATATTTTTTTGACATTTCAACAGGTAAATTCGATTGACGAGCTTTTAAAGAGACCATAACAGCTAAATACTGCTTGCTAAAGACGCAACTACTTTACAACTAAGATAGTGATGAATAAAAGTTGTCATTGTTTTAAATTTGGAATATCTAGTCTTTATTTTCTGAGATTTTGAAAGTCCTAAAAATTATTTTCTGTATTATCCCTTGATTACCCTTTGTTGATAGCCAATAAATAAACCTCTGTAACCGAATCGAACTATTCCTGGCCGGTGTCCTTTGATGCCCCAATCTAAGCACGTTGTACGAGCGAAAAATTCTAACGCTCGCTAAAAGCAATGTTTTACCTGAAAATTTCATGAAAAGGATAAATAGATTAACATCACAATCATTCACTACAGTTCTTGTCACGCGATAACCCGTAAGGTGATGGAAAACCGGAAATTTAAAAGTAAATGTAGCAAGATGCATTATATTCATAAAGATTTAAAATTTAATATACTCTTAATAATTTGAGCTGGATGCTTTTATTAATTGTAAAGATTAATAGTTTGAGACACCGGACATTATTGGTCTCCAGGATACATTTTCAAAATGATAGAAAGGGACTTAATCAACCCCAGTTACAACTTTATTTTACATAAGTTGTAAAATGTCAAATAAAGCTTTGCTGTTGTTGCCAAACAAAGTTGTGTCAGCATGCTTGTTATCTAAACAAGCTGTTTAGGTATTGCTGTTTAGAATATCCCAGTCAGTATGCTTGCAGAAGACTTGGATACTGATACTTCACTTTTGTTCACACAACAGAGCCTCTTGGACTTGGTCTAGAATTTTCTCGTCCATGAGGCTTAGCAAAAGGAGCAATAACAACTTTATTTGACGAAGCTAAAATAATCCAAATTTTCTCCCTTTTTCTCTCATGAAAAATGGCTTGGACAGAAAAACGAATATTCAAATACTCACGCTCACTACACCTTATTCCTTTGTACCCTGGAGCGCAGGAGCATCCATAGGGATCGGGCTTACAAAAGAAATCGTCGTTGCAAGCGCAGGTAAGGGAACAGTCTGAACCATATCGTTGCTTGCCGCAAGCTGAAACGTATACAAGCGATATTAAGCTGCAAAGAAGTAAGAAACTGT
The DNA here is from genome assembly GCA_907164885.2 of Dolomedes plantarius. Lineage (NCBI taxonomy): Eukaryota > Metazoa > Arthropoda > Arachnida > Araneae > Dolomedidae > Dolomedes > Dolomedes plantarius. The sequence continues at coordinate 135,614,546 of OU015490.1, read as the reverse complement.
AAATATTGTTTCTTCCTAAAACAATTTTAAGTGTAGGCTCCAAGAAATCCTCTACATTGGTTTCATATTTTACGTACTCACATATCAATCTCGGGTTCGATCTATTCTTGTGGTAGTTTGCTGGCTTCCAGTGCTGAGAGTACTCAAATAGAATCCTGACACGCGCCATTAAATACCTCCGTTTCTAGGCCGGATATTGGCACATTAAATCCGTAGACTGGAAAGTCCCTTCATGAGAGAGTGGGAGAGAGTACGATCTTCCCAAATGTCCCCGCTGGGGATGCTCGGTCAAAATTGCGGTGTCAAATAGCTAAGCCGGTTTCCGACCCTTGTGGTACTATAAAAACAAAAGCCGCACACTTCCTCCCGAGGACTATATGGACCTGGTTTACAACTTCCAACCAAGGGGACATTAGAAACTACAACATATCAATCTCTTAACTCCTCTTTCCTTGCGAGAGCGAATGGACATATGTGAGAAGCGAGATCACAAACGAGTATTAATGACCCATCTGTATGTCCCTCCAATTGATGTAAAAATGTTTCAGTACCGTATATGTGTACTAGCGGAAAACCCGTACTTCTCTACGGAGTACATTCAAATTAAATACAAAGGTCAATGTATGCAATTAATGCCAAAAAAAAAATAAATATATATATATATATATATATATATATATATATAATAAATACAATGATCAATGTATGCAATTGATGTAAAAAAGACAAAAGAATATATTTATTAAAAAAAATCGCAACGGATATTTTTATAGACAAAATAATGCAAAAGCAAAAATATTCAAATTAAATCTAATAGAACATACTAAAGAATATAGTACAGTTTATATAGTACAGTTTGAGGAACATTTCTTTTTCTGTATGATACTATTTTTTTTAATAATGTCCAATCGTCTGCCACATTAGCAAGAAAAAATTTTTTTTGTCTATTTCGTTATAATGCACGTGACCGAAAATTAAAATAAAAGAAACCACGTGATCGGCATTTAATAAATTAAATTCTAAAAATGAATCTTTAAAAATTCACCCAAAATCAGAAAATGGAGCTACAGATTTGAAAAAGATTTCATTTTAAAGGAATTTTTAGGATCTTTCTTGTGATATAAATTTTATAACCCTCGGATTATTATTTTAAATGCACACTTTAAATAATGCTACAAAAAAAGCTTAAAAATTTAATTTAAAAAAATCTAAGAAGAATTTTCAAAAATCTCTCTTAGTCCACCCCTACACTATAAGATGAATCGCCATGCAAAATTTCAGCCCTTTAAGTCCAGCGGTTTGGTCTGTGCGTTGACTGGGGTTGCCAGATCTCTCATTCTTCGGATCGGATTCGGTCTGGATCGACGTAAACGCGACACAGACATATATATATATATATATATATATATATATATATATATATATATATATATATATATATATATATATATATATATATATATATATATATATATATATATATATATAGTGAAAGTAAAAGCTTTGATGTCAGATTTGGTGGCTCAGGCTAACTCATTGTCAGGTAACATCTCTCAAATTTTACCTCGATTGGAAAATAACTTAATTGACGCTTTAAGAATCAACGCTCTTCAACGGTTTCAGCGACGGAGATTCAATATAAGCTATATTATTGAAAGATTATTTTGTATAGTTTGTTCTAAATTTCCAAGATCAAGAGATCTTATCAAGTATGCCACTACTGCGACTGAGTACGCTACAGCGGTTATCTTGGTATGGTTAGAGTTATATCTGGCATTGTTGTAAGAATTGAGATATTTCTGTTAACGTCTTTAAAACAGTAAGTTTGATTATAAAATCACACGGAGTTTGATGAGAAACAACATCTTGCATGTGACATTCATTCTAGATGATATCTAAATTTCTCCGGGAGAAAATTATTTTAACACTAGGATTAAAATTTCGATAGTGTCTACCGTGTTAAATATGCTAATTATTTTTAAACAGTAATAATTTACTGTTTCATATTTGTGTGATTTACTGTTTTAATAACTTGTTTGATTATTGATATCACAGAATTTGACTCGTATAAACAGTCGATTTGTATTGTGTATGTGAAGACAGATCTCTGTAAGTCTTTACACACATACCTCAAATTGGGTCAAAACTCGTAGTACACCAGAAAATGATTTTCAGCAAGAAATGAACGATATTTTGTTTGCAGAAAATCGTGAGGGGTTCACGACAGTGTACTTGGTCTACTTAATAAAACTAATAACTTGGAGCAGCCTCCCAGATCTACGAATGGCCCAGCCTCCACAGAGTGTGTTCGGGTGGGAATCCCAGAAAAAGCATGGATATTCACTTGCTGTCCCCTCACTGTTGGTTCAACTATAGATTGCGTTCACAATAAAGTAGCTGACGAATCCGTCTTCATGAAAGGTCAATGTCCTTGGGACACAGTATCTGCCTCTTTGGGAAAAAAAAACAAAGTGGACCATTTATGAAATTGAACTTACCAGTTTCACAGTTGTCTCCAATGAATCCTGGGGGACAGACGCACACTCCGAAGTGATCGTGGCAAATACCACCGTTGTAACAAGGGGGGCATTGTTCGTCACAGTTTTCTCCAAACAGATTCTCCTTGCACTCTATTTACAGAGAGGTACAAAAAAACATTATCCAGTAACATCTGTGCGTATATGGACTATGAAATTTTAAAATTCTATTTATCATGAAATTTTCGCAATAGGTAAATTTTTTTTACAATATTTTACACTTAACTCGCAGGCGCTATATAAGCAGAAGTTCGGTGAAAAGCTTTGAAACTTCGTTACCTTTTCCTGAATCATTAACACCCAAATATTATGTCACCTTCGAACTGAATTTTACCCGATAACTCGAGATTATATCACAGATGTACCAACCAAACATATCTTTCGGTTTCCCCTTATTTTTACAAATATATATTCAATACTTTTATAAATATTATGACACTCATTCCCAAATACCTATCGTCCCACAAGTTGGTAAGTTTAGTTACCACGCACCAAAATAACACCCCTAAAACTGTAAGACAGGTAGTAAAATTATTTAACTATAAATTTCGCTCACATTAACACCTAAAACTTTCATTTTGCATATCCAACAACCTGCTTCTCTGGCATAACAACACGAATGTCTCGCTTTAAAAGTCGTTTAGTCATTACAATGTGCCCAGGCTCTAAATACGCTTCCCTCCAAAAGTTAAGGTGCAACATGTTTTTCGAATCTCACCATTAAAATAAAGGCAGTAACAATAAACTTCATAGTGTATATGAATGGTAGTATCGAACTTTAAGAAAACTTATGCAAAAAAACCTTGGTCACCAAATTCATTTTAAAGAATTGGCACTTATATAAGTCTATGAAAAAATGTGGAAAAATCAAACTTTCCTGACTCTATGTGTAAGTATTGTGCATGATTGTTTCTTTTCAATATTTGTTGGCAATTTCGTTGACCGTAATCAGGAGACAGTACCAATGTCTCGGAGAAGTCATTTTCCCGATTCATTAAGGTGGCGGACGATCGGATGGATGGAAAAGTGATTGTCACAAGCTGGTGCTGCTAGACGTCTCAATGTGTGTCGAAGTGTGGTCCAACGACTACGGAAGCAGTTGACATCAGAAGTTTCTGTGTCTATAAGACATGTTCCAGGCCTACCACGAGTTATAACACCTGCGGGAGACCGCTTTCAAGCTCTTTCGGCCCGAAGAAGGAGAAGCATTACTGTTCCTCAGCTTGTTTCAGATCATTTTATCGCTTCAGGGACAAGAATATCCGCTACTACTTTGCGAATACACCTTCACAATTGTGGTCTCTATGCAAGACGACCAGTTGTGTGTGTCCCACTTAATCGACGACAGAGAGGTGCCCGTTTATGTTGAGCAAGAGAACACGTTTCCTGGACCAGACAGCAATGGGCTTCTATAACTCTTCACAGATGAGTCCAGGTTCATACTAGAGAGCGATTCAGGGCGTCTGCTGATCTGGAGGGAACAAGGCACCAGATACGACCAATCCATCATTGCTGAAAGACACAGTTACAGAGATGGTGGAATCAAGGTTTGGGCAGGAATCTCTCTCGGTGGTCACACTGACCTGCATATGTACCATAGAGGAACTCTGACTAGTGTAAGATATCGGAACGAGATCCTTGATCAATATGTCCACCCATATGACTCTGCTATTGGTAACGAATTCCTTCTAATGGATAATAATGCTAGACCTCACCGAGCTGTGCTTGTAGAGGATTATTTTGAGGGTTACTGTTTCGAGCGAATGGAATGGCGAGCTCGATCTCCAGACCTCAATCCGATAGAGCATGTTTGGGACTACCTTGGCAGACATGTTGCTGCTTTAAGTCTTTCTCCAAGGTCATTACATGAGCTAGAATAAGGTTTTCCCCGTGTCTGGTGTTCGCTTCCCACCTTGGTGTCTGACATCTTAATTGGCAACATGGAAAGTCGGTACCGACAATGTATTACAGCTAGGGGTGACCATATTCCTTATTAGAAACTATTTTTTTTAGTGTTCTCATGACATTTTTCCACATAAAACTGTGATGTACTGTTTTCTCCAATAATGGAGTTTTTTGCCAAGAGTACTTTTTTGCTGTAACTCAGGTAAATTATGCAAATTTCTTTCTCGCATTTCATAAAGAACTGTTTAGTGCACATTTCCTCCAAATTTCTTGTTTCTCTGTTCATTCAATTTTAAATTAGGCATGAAAATTAGACATGGAAAATGTTGTACGTTAACTTTTGGAGGGCAGTGTATAATGCATTTTACAACAAACCTATGTTTCCGGAAAGCCACGAACTAGATCAGTGGTGTGCAAACTTCTTTCCACCGCAATCCACTATCTTTAAATAATTAAAAAACCTCAACACCCAATGAAACTCTTTTGGTAGAAACGCAAATTTCAAAAAAAAAAATTATGAAAATGTTAAGAAAAAAAAAATGAAACTGTTGTGACATAACGTCACTATGTAGAAAATTAATTACTATTTCAGATTTAAATATTAATTATAATTGTCAATATTTACTTTAACTATTATTATTATTAACTTTATTAATTAATATCATCTCTTTAATTAATTATTTGCTGGTTGTATTTATATTAACACTTTGCTCGGTTAACTTAATGCTTAAAATATAACTTATAATTTTTCAGGTAGATTTTGAATTCTTAAAGCAATTACATTGTTATTATCTACAATAATTAAATATATCTACAATATCTACAATAATAAAATCGATACACATATTCGAAATCGCATGGCGATTCGGATTCACCGCTTAACTGTAAGTTAACTATAAAACACGTGCAAGATATATTCATTGTATTCATACGTGTCTTCCAAACGACGCTTCCAAAATACGAGTTTTCCAAAAGATAATAACAATGTAATCGCAGTTTTTAGTATTTCGTTTTAATATAGTGTTTTGCTACAGCTAGCATTTACAAATTATTTAATTATCCCTTTCTACAAGTTTTATTTGATTAATATGTGCAAAAGGAGATGCGATCTATTTATCAGAGCGCAAGCATACTAGCGCATACTATCTCTAGGCTGTGAACAGGCTATGAGTGACGCTCGCTTGCATTCTAGATAAAAAAAAAGAACGATATTCGCCATGCGAGGTGTAGGTCGTAGGCAGGGCGAGTTCCCTCTATTTTGTCTGTCTGCGGACATATTTTATTGTGACACTGGCTGGCATTAGTCTGTATAACTTCTGTGACCATTACAATCGTCAAGATATCGTCGATGAATAAATATTAATTTAAATTAAATTTGAGCCAGTTTTTCTCCGTGTCGTCTTATTAAATTCACGAAAGCATCACTCATCTAGTTATACAGCTATGTTCCTGTGTTAGCAAGACCTTTGGGTCAATCATGTTCATCGCCGAGCCACCACTATGTATATGTTGCATTCAGACGGCCAGTTTTCCGGTTCCTCGTCCTACTACTGTGCATCGACTCGTGGACCAGATTCTACGTAGTAGGCCTAGCTCCATCTTTTCCCCGTAGCCGGATCCTCGTGGTTTTAGCTGATGTGCATCGTCCAATCCACGTGCTACCATGACTGCAGAAAAGAATTTTTGTCTACAAGTATTTATACTTCCCAATAGTAGTTAAGTAGTCATAAATTATCTGACAATACATTACGAAATTTAAAAATCCCAACACTTTTTCCTCTATATTTCACTGGTATAAAATTTAATTTATGTAACAGATTATCACGTGCCAAAACTTTATCATATCAATTTAACCACCAAGTTTACTATCAATTGATGTACCCCCATTATTTATCAACTGTACTTTTTCGGTTTATATTTATTTTGCATAATAACAATAAAAAATGTCTTGCTTACCATCTGCACTTGTTTTCGGTAAAACTGTTCGACCTTATTTAACAAAGTCACATCGTTTTTTAACATATAGTAAAATATACAGGGTGTTCCAAAATTCGACCAACAAATGTGGAGGGGTGATAATAGGCATCAAGACGAGCAATAATCACACAGGAATGTATGACCGGAAACACAAACCTGACGCTGGAGGGCTCTGTTTACTTAATAGGACCGTACCTCTTACCAACCCCACCAGATGGCCTGAAATATCGCATTTTTCTGGAGGAGGTAGAAAACTCAAAAACAAAGCAGAATCCCTTTGGAATATTTGACCGGAAACGCAAACCTAGTCAGCTAGAGGATAAAAAAAAGATGCAGAAATATTGGCTTTTCATTTCTGAATCTACATATCAGATCCGTGAATCAAAATTGTTTACAGTGGACAAAATAAATGTCTCACCTTATAGTAGACTAGCTGAACACCCGTGCTTCGCCACGGAGTGCAATCAAATTAAATACAACGGTCAATATATGCAATTAATGCCAGAAAAAATATATTTATAATAAATACAATGGTCAATGTATACAATTAGTGGCAAAAAAAATTATATATTTATAAAAAAATTGTAGCGGATATTTTTATAGACAAAATAATATAGAAAAAATATTGAAATTAAATCTAATGGAACATACTAAAGAATATAGTACAGTTAATATAGTAAAGTTTGAAGAACATTTCTTTTACTGTATTTTAATATTTTTTGGGATAATATCCGATCGTCTGCCGCATTAGAAAGAAATAAAAATATTTTTGTCAGTTTATTTCGCTGTTATGCACGTGACGCAAAATCAGTTTAAAGTATCACAAAGAGTAAACAAATCCCGTTATCAGCATTTAATAAATTAAATTCTAAATATTAATCTTTAAAAATTCATCAAAAATCATAAAATGGAAGTAAAGATTCGAAAAGGATTCCATTTTAAAGGAATTTTTATGATCTTTCCCGTGATGTAAATTTTAGAAGCCCTCATATTATTATTTTAATTCCAAACTCAAAAGAATGTTACAAAAAAGCTTAAAAATTTAATTTTAAAAATCTAAGAAGAATTTTTGAAAATATTTCTTATTGCACCCCTACACTACCATAAGAATCGCCATGCAAAATTTCAGCACTTTAGGTTCAGCGGTTTTGTCTGCGTTATCTGTCAGTCAGTTAAGGAACTGTTTTATATATATATATATATATATATATATATATATATATATATATATATATATATATATATATATATCAGGGGTTTCCAACTGGCGGCCCGCGAAGACTTCAGGGAAAATAATTTGCAGCATCAATTTAGATATTTTTAGTTAACGAAAAATGTTTTTGTAAAAATCTATATTGTTTTCAAATGCTGTTCATTTACAAAAAAAGATTGATTTTCCTCGAATTCCATGAAAAGTAGGGTGTCCACTCATGTTCTATTTCATACCCCCCCCAAATAAGAAGTGGATATATTTAAATATCCACCTCTTATTTGACTTTTTTTGTGCGTGTCTGTGTAATTTAACGAAAGTTGGCCAGTTATAATCAAGGTCGTTGTTGGAGGTTCATCCTCGAATTTTTAAAAATTTCATAGTACATACTATACACAAATCCTCCAAAAACCCCTCTCTCAAGAAAAAAAGTCCTGGGTATGGTCCTGATTAAATTGCGGCCCGCCACTAGACAGGTGTTTTCGATTGCGGCCCTTGGACACTTGTAAGTTGGAAACCCCTGATATATATATATATATATATATATATATATATATTAAAATAATTAAAAAGAGACACCGCAGAGATGATAAATTATTTTTAATCGACGGCATTTTTTTCCACTTTTTGTAATACCAGTGTCTACGTTTCGGTTTTTCATGCTTTTCAATTCCTTTATTAATAGAATCGCATAAAACATAAGAAAGAATTTATAATGAATGAAGTTATTCAGTTACACGCAGAAAGGAAACTTCTGTAGCTGTGACTACAATGATTTTGTGAACATAATTTAGGACAAAATAACCGATGCTTGAATAAGATATTTTTTTAAAAAGGGAGCTTGGATTAGAAACGTTCTTTCAATTGTTATGATGAACATTGACTTGGAAAAATGAAACACTGAAAAACGTATTTTAAGAAAAGTTCTCGTCTGCATAGAGTACATAACTTAGGCACCGCAGGCATGAAACATTTTAACGTAGATTTATCCAGATGTTTCTTTAAAAAAATTTTCTGTCACTCAGTTTCAATGCCTCATGCTACATGGTAATTTTATTTATAAGGTTATATCAAATGCGAAACCTTTCTATATATACATGATTATTTACAAAGAAGGTCTTTACTCAACAAAATCAATAAATTAATTGTTATAGATAGAAACCATTCTGTTCAGTAGCAGTTTATCACAGAGTTTTCTTTTTATAATTCGATCGAACAATCCTTGTGTGAATTAAAAAAACTAAAATCTTCCTTTTTCATTAGACATAAAATACGTTTTATGTTTAAACAATTTGATTTTCTACAATTCCTTAATTCCCTTTAAGATCGATAGAAACTTCATTATTAAGCGCCAACTGCAAAATTCAGCGTCTTATTAAGAAAGAGCAAACAAATTATTTCAGGCAGTCAGCCTCGGGAGAAATCACTCCCCTCTTTCCCTCGTCAGTCCTAGTGTCAGTGGCCACTCTCTCTTTATTGTGATATACTATGTCAGATCAAAAGCGAGAATTTTCGATATGTATCACAGATTACAAATAACTATTTTCGAAGAGGAACTTTCATCAACAAAATCATCACCCAGTTGGCAAGAGCAGCGGGCCAGTGATCTGAAAGTCCCTGGTTCAATGCTTGTCGCTGAAAATCCACCACCGTGTTCACTAATGGTGGCCGGGGCACGTAAAATAGGTCGTGGCTAAAATGTCCTCCAAGTTGTCAATTTACCTCTGGAGGGGCGGGGTCGAGTGTTCCGGTCTCGTCGCTTGACTCGGTTCAAAATGACGGGACCGGTCATTTAGCCAAGTTGGACTCCGACCCTTGTGGTGCTAATTAGAAACAGGAGTCGCCCTTTTCAGCACAATAGCCTATTAGGACCTGGTGAATGGAACCTCCAACCAGGGGGGCATTAACAACAACAACAAAATCATCGATATAAATTCTTTGGTTCATGAGTGTTTTATTACAGTAAGTTTTGTTTTTCTATGGCTCGAGCAAAAAATTATTTTGTTTCAATTTAAGCAGCATTATTTTATAATTTCCATTAAAGACACAATACATTGTTTAAACAATTTGATCTACAGTTGAATCCTTCCTTCTCATGCGACTATCAGGGGCAGGGCCCGACTTAGCCTAATTGGGGCCCGGGGCAAAAACTTCTTTGGGGGCCCCCCTCTGCTTCACTACTTTAGTAATGAAGAACTTAATATTTATTACTAAACTTTCTATTCGATTTGGGCCCCCCCCCTGATGTGGGGGCCCGGGGCAACTGCCCCGTATGCCCCTGCCTTAGTCAGGCTCTGATCAGGGGTAGAAACTGCAGTCACTGAAAAATGAAGCGTCTTATTACGAGAGAGCAAACCAATTACTTCTGACAGTCAGCCTCAGGAGAGCAGAAGGAACCTCTCCCCTTCTTCCCTCGTAGTAACATTCATAGGTTCCAGTGTCTGCGACTTTCACACTCGAAATTTTTACTGTCCCTTTACCATTCCAGGATGGTACGTCCACTCCGTTGTGCCTCCATCTGACCGCAAATAATGTTTCAGAATTCACTTGGAGTTCTACGGTGTCCCCGATGTTTGCGGTTTTAAATGGATCCAAAAAATATAAACGACCTGAAACACAAAAACTCAAATATATGAAAGAATTACATCAATACAAAATGCTTAGTAATGGGCTTCCCATCCATAGATCGTTATATTTATTCTCTCTTACACACATACACACATTCAGCCAACGCAAAATCTAGGGGACGCCGCAACGCATCTGTTGGTTCTCCCACATTAAGCGTGTTTCAAATGCACGCAGTTTTCTTTCTATATAATACATATATACATATATATATATATGGACTGCAGAAAATCGGCAAATATGCAAACACTGGGTTTACTGAACTGTATGCTGGTAAGGGCATGGTTAAAATAGAAAGCAGTTCATATTGTATTAACGATTCATTCACTCTCGTGGAGCTATGCCGCGTGGACCTGAACTTACCATCTTCCAACGCGGGCTCGTCATAGGATGTCATTTGCGTAATCTTTCTGTGTGAGCTATTGCATCCAAACTGGATATCCTAAAATCGGGTGTAGCGCATGTTTTCAAACGATGGAAGCAGGACGGAGCAACAACTGATAAAAAACTGTCCGGTCAAACTAACAGAAGATGCTTGGTACGTCATGTCAAGACGTCGCGCACTTCTCCTGTCCCTGCGATCACTGAAAAGGTTGGAAATGCATCTGGGAACCGCGTGAGTGGCAAATTTATCCGCAGAGAGCTGCACATGATCGGTTATCATGTTCGAAAAGCTGCATACAAGCCATTGATTACACCTGTTAATGAGAGACGTTGTTTGGCCAGGTGTGTCTACCGTCGTTCCTGGACCATTGAAGAATGAAAACTGTTGTTTGTAGTGATGAGTCTCGGTATTCAATCTTCCAGTCTGATGGACGTGTTTGAGTATGCCGGCAACCCGAAAATGGTTTCATTCAGACTGTGTTGTTCAAACAGTGAAGTTCGCAGGAGGGTCCATCTTAGTGTGGAGTTGTTTTTCCAGAAAAGACTCGGACCATTGCTTTCTGTACCTAGTGCATGAGTGCGGACGTGTACCTCGAATTTCTGGATCATTCGGACCTGCCAACACAATAGCAATACTACTGCGATGATGGTTGTTTCTTCCAACAGTATCGAGCTCCATGCCATGCTGAAAAACGTGTCCTGGGCTGGTTTCCTGAAAAGGAGGTTAATTTCCTTGACTGGCTTTCTCAGAACCTCGAACTCAATTCGATCGAGCAGTTGTGGAATGAACTGGATCGACGGGTACGACATCACTCCTTCTTCTAAACACTCTCTTCTCATCGCTTTCCAAAAGGCATGACGAGCTATTCCTGCCCAAACTTACAGAAAAGTATTCCCCGACGTCTTGCCGCTGTAATACAAGCAAAAGAAGGGCCTACCCGTTACTAAATAGAATAATAAAGAACTGTTTCTGAAAAACATGCATAGTGTCCAAATACTTTTGCCCATATAGTATATATATATATATATATATATATATATATATATATATATATATATATATATATATATATATATATATATATATATATATATATATATACTGAGCGGCAACTTTATTACGACCACCTGACGGTTTTATGCAGATGAGCTATTACGTCACAGTTTTGCTGTAGAGGGCGTTATAGCTATAAAAAGGGAATGCAGGACAAGTGAATCATCAATTGCACTGTGTTGCTTGCGAAGATATGGGCAAAAAACGTTATTTAACTGAGTTTGAACGCAGGATGATTGTATACGCTCGAAGCTCCGGAACCAGTATCAGTAGAACGGCTGCACTTGTGAAGTGTTCGAGAGCAGCAGTTATTAATGTTTACAGAGAGTGGAGTATTAAGCAGAAAACCGGGTCTCAACGTAAGGCTTGTTGTCGTCACAGGCCACTGAATGCTCGATCTAAAAGGAGACTTGCCAGAGATGTCCAATCCAACAGAAGAGCAACATTACGCCATGTAGCGGGGAATCTTAATCAAGGAGCAACTGCGAACGTGTATGAACGGACTGTTCGCCGCACATTACACTGTATAGTCTATGGAAGCCGACGTCCTGTTCTAAGGCCTTTACTGTGTGCCTTGAACAAGAGCAGGAGTGTCCAGTTCGCATAGGAGCACAAGGATTGGGCATTAGATGACTGGAAAAGGGTCATGTGGTCTGATGAATCGCATTTTCAATTTCACCATGCAGACGGCAGGGTGCGAATATGGAGAAATCAGCACGAAAGCATGGACCCCAACGGCATTGCCACAACACTTCAAGCTGGTGGAGGCAACATTATAGTTTGGGCGATGTCTCTTTGGCATTGTATGGTTCCTTTGATTCCTGTGAAACAACGTCTGCGTGTCCAAGGGTATTTAAGTGCTATCGCATATCCAGAACATCCTGTTATATTAATAGTGTACCCTGCCGGGGATGGATACTTCCAGCAGGACAATGCTCCTTGGCATAAATCTGGCATTGTCCTCAGATGGTTCGAAGATCATGACGGAGAATTTACCTTGCTACGTTGGCCTACACAATCACTAGATCTCTATCCAATTGAGAATTTTTGGGATGAAATCGAACGGGGCATCAGGCAGCTGGATCAAGTACCATCAAATCTAAAGGAATTGGAAAGTGCAGTTCATCGGATATGGTCTCAAATTCCTCAGACTACCTCCCAACATCTCATAGAATCCATGCCAAGAATTAATGCATTATTAAGAGCAGAAGGTGGTCCAACATTGTATTGAGGGCGTGGTCATAATAATTTGGCCACTCAGTGTGTGTGTATATATATATATATATATGTGTGTGTGTGTGTGTGTGTGTGTGTGTCTGTGTGTGTGTGTAAGTAATGCCATAAAGGTGATCAAACAAGTTTAATTGATTTAATTAAATTTATTATCAAAACTATAAAATTTACGGGTTTTCAAAGAATAGTTAAAGGCAAAATGCCAATGGTTGACGGCACAAGACGGGAAGTTCTGGATTGAAAAAACGTACGATGTATTTTCAAAACAGCTTGTGACGGAGACCAGGCGATTCTGATTATCCGGTCATATGATTGTGAGTCATATGATTGTGAGACTAATAGCCACGCGCTTTGGGAGTGTGAAAACATACTACGCGACTTTAGTAGTAGAGCAGAAGAATGGGTTAGCTCGAATGGTAAAGATGTGGGTTATCGCGGGTGATGGGTTTTGAGGGAAATATCGAGATGAACAGGCTGGAACTGAAATTATATTAATCAAGATTTAATAAAATAGATCTTAGCTTCAATTTCGATGGCACGTATTCCTGTGTTCGACTGACTTTCTCGACGATAACTACTGACTACAACGAGATATGGATTTATTGAATAATTTTAGGATGTCATGCAGAAGCTTTACCATAAATATATATCACACGAAAACTGTTGATTTTTCAAAATCCGAAATTGGATGCGATGAAAGCAAATATTTTACTAATGATCGTGATTCACGTTACCAGAAAAGATGAGTGAGTTGCAATCTACGCAAATGGACTTTTTTCAAAGAATATTTCGTTGCGAGGATTAAACTTAAATAATTCTTATTTTGTTCATAATCAAATGCATAGAGGAACTGACTGTTTTACAGATAGAATGGCACGTGTCTAAATTTTTCTAATATATTTTCGTTGATCAATAATTTTGATGTAGCTCGGAATACCATATATATACACTATCTACCAATAAGTATTTAGACACCTGTGATAGAAAAGAAAAGCAAAATTTATTCATATTCAATAGTTAGTAGAGCCTCCACGAAAGGCAATTACAACCTCAACCCTCCAGGACAGGCTTTCAACAATCCTTGTATGACGGCTGGTGGTATTTTCTTCCACCCGTATTGGAAAAGACATGTAAGTTTTTTCACCGATTTTGGACCGTTGTTGCACCCCTGAATTCGGCGGTGCAACTCATCCCAGAGGTTCTCGGTAGGGTTCAGGTCTGGGCTCTTGGCACACCAGTTCTTTCGATTAACCCCATTGTCACCATACCCATCCATTGTGGACCTCGCAACATGACAGCTGGCGCTGTCGTCCTGGAAGTAACATGGTCCAACCCGTAAAACTGCCACAACGTAGGAAGTAGACCGTCATCCAAAACAGTGCAGTAGGCGTCGGCGTTGAGCTTACCATGAATTGGAACCAAAGTTCCCAGTCCATACCAGGAAAAACTACCCCAGACCATAATTCCACCTCCGCTGAACTTTACTGTGGGCACAAGGCAATCTGGCTGGAGGCGTTCTCCAGGCAGACGCCAGACCCAAACCCTGCCATCCGAACGGTAGAGGGCGAACCTTGATTCGTCGCTCCATAGAACCCGCTTCCACTGATCTACGGTCCACTTTCGACGTGCTTTGCACCACATTAACTGAGCAGCGCGGTTTGAATTTGGGATCAAAGGCTTATGAGTGGTAGCACGACCCTGAAAACCAAGCAGATATGCTTCCTTAGGAATGGTATTCATCGAAACAACACTCCCGGATGCCTGTTGAAACTCCTGTAGTATACGGACAATCGGTTGGGTGCGGTTCGTCTGAATTTTTCTGCACAGCGCCCGTTGGTCTCTGTCTCCCAGTTTTGTGGGTTTGCCGACTCGGGACACATTCCGACACGCTCATATTCCACTTCTGAATCACATAGGCCACTGTAGATTTTGAGTAATTCAGCTCCCTGGAAATGTCCCTTAAGGATCGGTCATTTCTGTCATACCCGACGATCACACCTTTCTCGAAATCCGATAACTCTGCACTTCGTGGAATCTTGCATGCGACTCATGCCAATGTCGTTTCCTACACGATATTTAACGGTGGAGGGCGTGACGAAAATCAGGATCGCAGATATCGTCATTTGCATGGGTGTCCAAATACTTATTGGTAGATAGTATATATATATATATAGAGAGAGAGAGAGAGGGTGATTATAATTAAAGTTTAAGTTTCAAAACGCTATAAAAAAAGAACCACTGATGACAATGACGTCAAATTTGAACGGCATGTTATTGAAGAAGCAATTTAGTTTCAAAAGTTAGCAACAGATGGCGCTGTAAGCGGCAGATGTAAATTAAAATACCTGTCATGCGCACGACACATTTCAGTGTTATAAAACCGTCAGGTACACGGCTGTTCCTCATTTCGCGTCTCAGACGTTCGCCATGGCTGTCTCACTGCAGGACCGCGCTCTGCTGGTAAAGCTGTATTACAAGAACTATGATTGTGCAAGAGTAGCTCTGCAAAAGTTCAGGACACTGAAGGGTATAAAAGAAGGCGTTGGCCCAATGAGTGTCGTGGGTCTGAAGAAAATGATGCAAAAATTCGAAACGACAGGTTCGTTTGATGTGCAATCTGGTAGAGGGAGTAAACGAGTGCATTCGACGGTAGTTGAAAAAGTAGCCACAGCATTACAGGAGGGGTCGGCCCGTGGTGTGCAACCGTGCAGTGCACTAGGAATTGCCCTAACACTGGACAGGCCTACGAGCACGGTGCTGAAAATTGCACGAAACGTCCTGCAATGCTATCCGTACAAAATTAGCCATGTGCAGGAGTTGCTTCCGTCTGACCTGCCGGCAAGGGAGACGTTTGCGTTAGAATTTCTTGGTCGCATGGAAGTGGATAATGAATCGCCGTGGAAAATTTTGTGGACAGATGAAGCCCATTTCCATCTGACAGGGTACGTCAATACCCAGAATTGTCGAATATGGGCAACAGAAAATCCACTGGCAACGCACCCCGTACCACTTCATCCTGAGAAGGTCACGGTGTGGTGCAGCTTTACGGCATCATTCATCCTACAGCCATATTTTTTCGAGCAGACGGGTGCTTCCGGTCCTGTTACCGCTACCGTCACTGGTCAGCGCTATGCGTCTCTTTTGCGCAACCACGTCATTCCAGCTCTGCAACAGCGTGGATGTGTGGATGAAATCATTTTTATGCAAGATGGCGCTCCTCCGCACATTGCACATCCCGTGAAGCAACTGCTGAGGCGCCATTTCGGAAATGCTCGAATTATCAGCCGTCATTTCCCTACAGCGTGGCCGTGCCGATCACCTGATCTTACTCCGTGTGACTTCTGGCTGTGGGGTTATCTCAAAGATGTTGTGTTCCGTGCTCCAATTGCAAATTTAGCGGAATTAAAGGCACGCATTTCGCAACACATTCTGAACATCACCCCGGAGACACTGCGATCCGTTGTTTGTCGCTTTCAACTTGTTGCACACAACGGTGGACACCATATTGAACATGTTTTGCTCCAGTCTTGCGACATTTCCGAACTTCTTTGATCAATGGTTCTTATGCGGTATGTCGCCACAAAACTCTTGAAACCGATTTGTCCCTTTCGATGTGATATGTACAGTCATGCAAATAAAATTACTCAACAATTCTAATTTGTCAATGCGTTTTAATGTGTAACTTACACCTTAGCCGTTGTTTTACGAATCATTTCTCATTTCTCGTCGTGATTCTGCCGCTTACAGCGCCATCTGTTGCTAAAATTTGAAACTAAATTTTTTCTTCTGCCATAGGCTTTCCTCCTTCTTCAATAACATGCCGTTCAAATTTGACGTCATTCTCATCAGTGGTTCTTTTTTTATAGCGTTTTGAAACTTAAACTTTAATTATAATCACCCTATATATATATATGTGTGTGTGTGTGTGTGTCTGTGTGTGTGTGTATACACTGGTCAAAAGTGGAATTGCAACACGATGAAGAATGCGCGTAGCGATGTGAAAATAACAGGATCCGTAGATGTCAGAGACATATGCAAATGATTCAATGTGCGTGCGCATCTGGTCACATGATACCCAGTTTCTGGCTATAAAATACAGTAGTTGGGTCGATCTCTATATGATGCTATCAATGACAGATTGTTGTAGCGGAACTTGAAAAAGTGTAGAAAATGCCTCGGGGACATCAGCAAGCTGAATACCAACATTTTTCATCTGAGGAACGAGAACGTATCCTAGCTCGGTTTGTCGATGCGCGCAATTGCCAGTCGTGTTGGACGGGAAGACGGTACATTTCAGCGATGTATGGCACGATGGACATAGGACCATCTTTGAACACGGCAAAGAGGCAGTGTATCATCCAGGTGCACGTCAGACCGCACTGATAGGCAAATTCTGCGAATGTTTGAGGGGGACCTGTTCTCCAGAGCAACTCATATTTAAACCTACCTACCATTATCAGATGGGGTATCTGTCTCCTGCCAAACCATCCGTAACAGGTTGCATGAGGTTGCACTTCAAAAACATAAAGTTTATAAGTTAAATAAAGTTCTGTAATATTATACCAATAAATTTCCAGTTGATAGACAATAAATCTTTTTTTACCTTAAATGTCCAATGAAAAGCGTGGTTCCAAATGTAATTTTCTTCAATAAACCCTTACACGTTGCCAATTTCAAAAATATTTTTTGTATTTATCACTACCTCCTCCACTTGAATCTTTAAAATATTAAATGTTTTACTGATAATAAAGGAAAATGTAGTTTGATGTGTTACTATGGTTACATAACTATTGTTGACAAAGAAAATTCAAATGTTAAATGTTTTACTGATAATAAATGAAAATATCGTTTGATGTGTTGCTATGGTTACTTGACTATGGTTGACAAAGGAAAAGTTGTAAAGGTGAAACATCAGCTCAACATTTAGGCCCCTAACTTTCTTTCTACTGATCAGATATACATAATATATAGCCTATGTCCATCTGGAATAATGTATCTTTCAAATAGTGAAAGAATTTTTCAAATAGGTGCAGTGGTTCCGGAGATTACCTTCCACATACAAAATCCGCTCTCTCATTATATATTAGTATATATATATATATATATATATATATATATATGTATATGTGTGTGTGTGTGTGTGTGTGTGGTATATATGTATCAATATGTATGCCTGTACCTATATATGTAATATATATGGGTGTGTATGTTTATGTTGCACAGGAAGATCGTGTGTCTCCGAATGGTAAAATGTATAATAAATAATTACCTCCAATGCGACTATATTTGGCAGTGTTTATTTTTGTCTATCATGCGCGCAACAAATGAATAAACAGAAACGGATGCGATGCGACAACATGGAATGCATGCGTCCTTCAAACAACGAAAACAGAATGGTCTGTCCCGTTTCATAATTTTGCCGCCAGTTCTTCTCGTGGTCGCCTGCCGTTTAATTTCTCTCTTCCCCGCTTTAACTAACTCGTTAGCTTTTGTACAATGCCCGGGTAGCTGGTAATACTCGGTATTTGGTTCTGAAAAGACTTCAATTAATTAATCATATTCAATAATCAATTAATTAATTAATTATCAAATCATTAGACAGATTGCAGTTTACTATTGAGAGCGGTTCTTGTATACGGCAACGCGAAAGGAATCTAAACAGATATTTTCTGTCGTCATCACAACTCTGACCACGGAAAGGGTACGATTTAGAAAATTTTGGATTGAAAAATGAGGATTTAATTACATTTTTACATGCACTTTTAGCAGACACGAGGAGCATTTCTTGCAGGCAAGACGTCGGTATAATCGCTCTGTAGAAACGGAATGGCGAACGTGGGGAGAAACGTTTTAATAAATATACTTTATTCATTAAATTACGTTCCTTTCTCAGAAAAATAACTAGGCCACGACTTTATTGAATATTATGGAAGAATTACGTGTTTGTGTTTTAATATAACACACACACACACATATATATACATACATATACTTATAATCTATCGACATATTAAAGGTACTTTTCCTATACCAAACTGACACATCCGATTTGTTCATATATATATATATATATATATATATATATATATATATATATATATATATATATATATATATATATATATAATTTTTTTATTCGTAGTGTAAATACGGCTTATCCTAGTTGGCGGAAGGAAGTTCTTATCCATTATAAACACAGAGTTTACAAGGATAAGGTTTCAGGATAAGGTTCTTTGTTTCAGGATAGTTTCTTCAGGATAAGTTTTTAAAAATACTGTTGCTGTGCTCTGGAATTCACGCTGATCCTTCATAGAGGAGTTAGGAACATAAAAACTCATGTTATTGGCTTTACGGTGTTAATTGGTTGATGTAGTTGAGAAAAAGTTGGAAAAGTTCGAACACGATTCAAAGTGTTCGAATCGTGTCCAGGAAATGAACGTTCTTGGGTTGTCCCCTCACATACGCCAGAGTTAATGTTTATTGTGCTTCCTTATGGAAGTAACCCACGAATTCGGGATGGGTGATTGTGTGTGGGACAAATGCGTGCCACGTTGAAAAAATAATATTTGCAGTAGGCAATTTTCTAAATTATTTATCCCTTCGTGAAAACCTGCAGATCTACGAGAAACGACGTTCAGCAAACATACTGAAAGTTTCCGCACAAACGCCGAATTAAACGATCGCCATCAAAACTCCCGGTGGTAATCTCTTACCGATCCAGTGTCGAGCTCCCGGGAAAAGTCAATCGCCTGGGCGTTGTTGCCACTGTAGCATGTGTACGTGTTTGAGGCTGTCCTTGTGTGGAGGTAAAAGGTGGCATCGAAAAATTCTGGGAATGAAAACAATGATAATAATAATAAATCATCGTGTGCAAAAAATTAACAGATATAAACGTTGGCATCATTGACAAAGTTGAATATAATCAGAACCTGAGAGAAGAACTTCATATTTATGGTGGTCTCACACGGAATGAGATTTTTACCCATGAAAATACTTGTGGGATATACTGAGACCGACATAATTCCCGAACGCCACGAGAGTGAAAGTAAAAGAAACAGCATGTCGTAACGTTTTGTACCGTCCTTTAAAACTATCTTTGTCATATGGGAATTTCCCCCTAAGGGCTGTGCGTATCACGTAAGTATGGATACTGCCCCATGACTGCCCAGTTTTATTCAACCAAAATCTACTTTTTAGCGCTAAGAACACACCCCGCTTTCTTATCAGTGAAATTCCTCGTGGGGGAGAAAGGGTTGGTATATCACGCTACCAGTTTGGCTACTTTTCGCCTCCTCGGGAACACATGCATAATGGCTTCTC
>OU015490.1:135498561-135593801 GCA_907164885.2 Dolomedes plantarius | reverse complement strand
TAAAATATTCTGCTGATAATTCAGTGAATTAATTTTGGCTTTACTTGAGACTTTTTTGATTTTTAATTTGCTGTTGTAACAAAATCCTGCAACTATCATGAACACATTTGGGAACTTTTCTGTACATTTACGAGGCCATTTCGTACGGTCATCCCCGTCAGTTGAGCAATAGAAAATTGATCTTTTTTATTACAGTCACTTAAATACGCCTTATCGAGTGTTACCACAAATTTTCATTTTTCAGCA
The DNA here is from genome assembly GCA_907164885.2 of Dolomedes plantarius. Taxonomy (NCBI): domain Eukaryota; kingdom Metazoa; phylum Arthropoda; class Arachnida; order Araneae; family Dolomedidae; genus Dolomedes; species Dolomedes plantarius. The sequence continues at coordinate 135,593,555 of OU015490.1, read as the reverse complement.
GCTAGGTGTTTTTCATATAATTTCCTACGATTTGTTTTTCTTTCAGCAATATGGTTTGGCAGAAAGCAGATGAACTTTAGATTTAAACATCTTTTTTTAACTTCAAATATTTATGAATGATTTTACTTACAGTGCCGGAAGACATTCCTAGTTTCGATGCAAATGATCTTTGAGTCTGTGACTTTACTTTCTTGATATTTACCTGTGTTCGAACAATCTTAGGATGAGGTTTCGCGATCATGTTTTCATTTTTATTTTCAATTAGACCTTTTTCCATTCAAATTTAATATATTATAAGTACCTTTTATGAAATGCCATAACCGCGATTTTTAGACAGCTTCATAATTTGTTGAGAAGAATATTTCTCCTCGGAAATCGCAGTTACGTAACCTTCGAGCTATCTGTCAATTTTAGTAGCCATTTACAAAATTAATTTTTATTTTACATTCCAATCAAAACAAAACAGTAGAATACGATTATTCTGAAGTTGCCAAATTTTTATCTTAAAATGCAATCGACAAAAATAAATTACAAAATCGTTTCCATAAAGTGCAAACGACCTTCTGTATACATAGTAGGTCTCATTATTTATAAATAATAGAGCTTCTTGTTTATGCTTAATGACTTTATTGTTTATAACTAAAGAAGATAAAGCTATATAAAGTATATACCTTTTCCGTGTGAGGTAATGAAAATATCGGCGATTGAATTTTCTCAATAAAAAGAAATTCCCACGGAACAGAAGTCGCCAGTAAGTATGAAGCGCGAATGTTTCAAATCCTTTAAGGAAAACGATTTCCTCTTTTCAAACATCTGACACACCTATGGTTATGGAATCGAATACATTGTAAACTTTTTGAGTAATTAATCAATTCCTTGGTCCCTTCTCGTTTATAGTTTAGACTTTAAACTCTTGAATTTCCTGCGAGGTTTCAAGTGAAGAAAATGTGCTTCATTCCATTGGACTTGATTTCACGACAATCCATGTCGAAGTTGGCAAAAAAAAAAGTAAAAACTCTTTAAGAATCCTTTGATGACAGAAACACAAAAATACAGAAATGTTCAGAAAAGTTCAGAAAAAGTTGATGTGAGGGATGTAAAGAGAAAAGAAAGGAAAAAAGTCCATCACGTGTTAGTCGACCTCTGACCCTTATTCAAGCAGGTATTCGCCTGGTCATAGACTGATAGAGGTGGCGGATGTCCTCCTGCGGAATATCGTGACAAATTCTGTCCAATTGGCGTGTTAAATCGTCAAAATCACAAGCTGGTTGGAGGGGCCTGCCTATAATGGTCCAAACGAGCTCAATGGAAAGAGAGATCCGGTGACCTTGCTGGCCAAGGTAGCGTTAGGCAAGCTCGAAGACAAGCAGTAGAAACTCTCGCCGTGTGCGGGCGAGCATTATCTTGCTGAAATGTAAGCCCAGGATGGCGTGATATGAAGGGTAACGCAACGGGGCGTAGAATATCGTCGACGTACCGCTGTGCTGTAAGGGTGCCGCGGATGACAACCAAAGGGATCCTGCTATGAAATGAAATGGCACCCGAAACCATCTCTCCCGGTTGTCGGCTCGTATGGCGGAAGACAGTTAGTTTTGTGTGCCAACGCTGTCCGAAGCATCTACAGACACGTATTCGCTGGTCATCGGGTCTCAATTTGAAGCTCAATTGAAGACAATTCTACTCAAGTCAGTGCCATTCCAGGTCCAATGTGCCCGACACCAATGCAAACGGGCTTTTCGGTGTACAGAGGTGAATGGTAGTCGGCACAAGGGACGCCGTGAGCAGAGGCCCGTCTCTCTGAGCCGCCTACGAATGGTCCTTGCAGTCACTGAAGCAGCAGTTGCACATACGATCAATGATAATGATGAATCTGGAGCTGTGAGTGTCGCTCTGACGATTGCTCAGTCCTAACGTTCTGTCATTTCTCTAGGCCGACCACTTCCTTCTCGACGATGTGTTCGGCCATGGTTCACTCATTCCTCCCAACATCGTCTAATAGTGGCATCGCTCCTATCCAAGTGCCAAGCGAGTCGCCGATTAGACCAACCGGCTTCTATGAGCCCAACTACACTTCTTCTCTCAAACTGCTGACATCTGCGCATATTGTTCGCGCACCTGTATGCGAGGCATAGTTACTGTCAACCTGAGTACACGGAATGAAATTCGCAAAGGATTTTTTACCAGGAATCGAAATTTCTCCTCTTTAATATCCTGCCAGTTGCTAAGTTAAGATGTGCTGCTGCGTCACATGTTCATTCATTGGCCGCCAAACTTTAAAATTTTGCATTTTCCACTGAAAACTGGATGAATATCAATTTGTGTCTAATTTGCATTACCCTTTTTTTGTTGATTTTTTTTTATTTAAAAAAAATTATTTATTTGTTGATCTAAGAGTTTATATGGCAGGAATGGACTCCTATTCCCCTTCCCCTCTCCTATTTATTCCCGAAGGACTACCTAATCGGAACTGCCTGCTTGGGGGTGGTCGAGCGAGGGGGAGGTGAAACCCCTTGGCGGGAAGAGGAGGGAGTGAAAAGACTGGTCCACATTGTGATCTCTGCATTTGCTCATTTGGGAGCTGCAATAAAATATATCTACGGTTCTGAAAATTTTAGAGGACGAACTTAAATATGCTTTGTTACTGCAACAGTATGTTTTTAATTTTACCCCTTATAATTAAGGTAAATTGTACAATGCTGTGTAAAAAATACTTAAAAAACAAATATAAGAGAAAACGTAACACACGTAGAGTATTAAATTTTATTGAAATCTGCATGCATTTATCAAAAACACGACCAACACGTTACATAAAACCATATGTATGATAAACACAAAGTATAAATGATGAAACAAAGGTAATACTGTAATAAAGAATTCAGCTATTTATCTCTCATACTCCTGAAATAATAGCATTTTGCTGAATTCCTGAACGACTGAAACGAAATTACTTCTATTCTGGGTTTAGAAATAAAACAACTAGGAAGCAAGAAATCAAAATTTAAATTACCATGATATGCGAATATGGGAACCTAAAACTACACTGGCATTGCTTGTATTATATTTTAGGTACGATATTAAAGTACCGGGTGGTTATAATTAAACTTCCCCTATAAACGGCATCCTACAGCACAAACGGGTGAACGGAATGCAACGAAATTTTGTATATGGGATATACACGAGATGCGCTCACGGAATTTCGAAAAGAAAAATTTGTTCCAAAATGTCCACCAGAGGGCGCCTTTTCTGGAAAAACATGAAATTTAACACAATAAACGACCAAAACGGTATACAGAAACAATATTAACATTTATTGACTAGTTTCTGATCACCTTGTCATCGAACCACATTAAGTAAAGGTAAGGGAGAAACAAAAACAGTTCAGTTTGCAGAAACAAGAACAGATTAGGACGAAATTGCACAAGAGGAGCAGTTGTTAATCGTGTCCAGGACGATGTAGGGAAAACTGCTCCACGTGACCACCTTCATTCACCTGCAAAATTTCAAGTCGATGGACAGTGTGTTCAACAGCAGATCGTAACTGATCAGTTGTGAGGCTTCGCACATGAAGCGTTATGGAGTTCTTTAAGTCATTCAACGTCGCAACACCTCCACGATAGACCAGACTTTTTAAATAGTCCCATAACTAGAAATCGCACGAAGTTAGATCCGGCAAAAGTGGTGGCCATGGATTAGGAAAAGATCGACTAATAACACGTTCCTCTGTGAAGTGTTGGAGCAATAACGCCTTCACGGACCCATGGATATGTGGGGGCGCACCAACCTGCATGAAAATGGTCGATGTAAGGACCCGCCTTTGCTGTAGTTGCGGCACAACAAACGTCTGCAGCTTGTCATGGTATCTACGTTCCGTAACGGAACATGTGACAGGCCAGCGTTCTCCGATTTCTTCAAAGAAGAATGGCCCAAGGATGAATGTCGCCGTGAATCCACGCCAGACAGTGACCTTTGGAGACTGTAGGGGAAATTCAGTCTGGATCCGCGGATTTTCCTTAGCCCAAATGCGGCAATTCTGGGTGTTGACTGTCCCATTGAGGTAGAAATGAGCGTCGTCGTTCCACAGAATATTCCAAGGCCATGACAGATCAACAGTCATTCTGCTGAGAAAACTGACTGCGAATGAGAGACGTTGAGGCTTGTCCCTATCAAACAGCTCCTGGGTATGGCGGATCTTGTATGGGAAGTAGTGCATTATGTTTCTGAGTACGTTTCGGACGGTGCTGTAAGAATAGCCTGCTATCGAGAAACTGCACGCGCGCTACTGCTCCCAAACTCTGATGTCTGTGACTCTGCGTCAACAGCTGTCTTGACGGCATCAACAAGTACCGGTGGGACACATTTACGGCCTCTTCCAGGTTGAACTCCTAATTTCCCCGTCTCTTCAAATCTCTTAATCATGACCCGGATACCTTTAGTAGACATTGGTCCACGCCGTACGTTCTTTCTACGACAAAATTCACGAACTGCAGCAGAAGCATTCCCCTTGTTTTCGTAAAACAGCTTCACCAATAACGCACGTTCAACTAAAGAGACCGTCATTAGTACAGCCGGAAACATCGACTTAAACAAGACAACGTCTGCAAACGTTTTATACCCTAACGTGTTTTGCATAAAGCTTCCTCTTCTTCCCAAGCATGCAAATCTCGACATTTTTCTCCTACAACTGACAGCTTTTCTCGGTTTTACATTTTATTACTCATAATTCTTGTTCTGGATTGTTAATATTGTTTCTGTATTCTGTTTTGGTCGTTTATTGTGTTAAATTTCATGTTTTTCCCGAAAAGGCGCCCTCTAGGGGACATTTTGGAACTAAATTTTTTTTTTCTATATTCCGTGCGCGCATCTGGTGTATAGCCCATATACGAAATTTCGTTGCATTCCGTTCACCCGTTTGCGCTGTAGGATGCCGTTTATTGGGGAAGTTTAATTATAACCACCCGGAATTATTACTTTTTTTTATAGAAACTCGATAGTCAAATGCACATTTTAAGCTACATTTTCTACAGTATATACAAAATGAAAAGTCCTTTAGGATTCGGGCACAATGCGATAAATGTGCTCCTGTGTTTCGAAACAGACGTGCTACCGGAAGACTGCAACGAAATTTCCCTTATGCAGAAAATGGCGCTATATGTGTCCGAAACATGTTTACAACATAACAACTTGAACTTTAATTTGTAAATAAAATTTGTAACGAGGAAGTTCTCCATATCAGGAAAACTATACGTGAGAGTTGTTTTTTATTCCATCCTCTTACACTGGCTATTCGATTACTTGTGGAAGGCCGTCATTGGAGTTCATTGTGTTGGTCTTTGAACAGAAAACGAAGGATGGACGCTTGCTGGACTCGTCACTTGTATCGTTATCATACTGGAAAAATAAGTAATAAATTATTTTTAGTATAAAAGTACTTTTCAGACTTAGTTCAGAAGTTAAAATTTCAGCGAAACACGTTAAATTTCCCTTAAACACTTGAAAGAAAATTTTTACACGAAACGCACATTATCTTTCTTTTCAACGATGACAGCCGGGCGATGGCCGAACAGCTAGGGTGCTGTCTCACGGTATCAGAGTCTGTGGGTTTGAGTCCCCCTATTGGCATGAATGTTTGTAGCCGTTCATAATCGGCTTTAAGCTGTGGGTGGGGATTTAATTAATCCTCGTGTAGCTTAAAAATGACCATAACGCTGTCAACCAACCGTCCATAAATATTGATAGAAAGGTGAATTATTGTGCTAAAGATTCACGATTGTCTTCAAATGACAGAAACGGCTCTGAGTGATTGGAAGATCAAGGAACATCACTAGCTAGAGATTTTTGTTTGAAACAATTACAGCTGATCGTGGAGGTGATACTTATCCCTGGTGGAGGTATTGAAAAATTAGTTTTTTGTCAATTGTTGCAGGGTTGAAGCAAAAAATTCATGAAAGTTATGTTTGAAACACTGGAGAACGTGTAAAATATATGGCTGAAGGCGTCTTGGTTGAATGTCAGTATGGAATTACAAACGGCTGAAAGGAATAACTTACCGCTCGGGATATATTTCCATATTTTTAAAATACAATGCCGAAAGATTTTGATTAACGTTCCCGCTTGTAGCACGATAGTGTTGGCGACATCAAAGAATTAAGATTTAAATTGAGAAATGCATGGGAAAATACCATGGATAAGGCTTTAGAGACAAGAAGCGTGGGAAAAGGAAGGGTATATAGTTAAAGACCGGAAAACCACAAATGGAGGAAAGATTGAAAAAGGAAATGCAACATGAAGGCGGCAATTTGGAGAAAAAGGTAGTAATAGCCAAGACTATAAAAGACAAGAAGTAGAGCGGAAATGGATCTGAGGAAGCGCCAGTTAAGTAAATTAAGGGCGCAAGGATATAAAGTAAAGGGCGGAAATGGAACAAGTAGTTAAAGAAGAAGGAAATAGGAAATATAAAAATAATTAGTGATAATGAAAAAAGCGGAAGGGAAAATTTAAAACGATTTGGAGAAGTGTGAAAACAAGAACGGCAGATATAAAAATTATAGGCGGCACGCCCCAAGACCAGGAATGGAAGAGGAATAAACATAGTAAATATGCAGACCAATAAAAAAAGAGGGGAAGAATGTGCTAACCAATAAGGCAGAAAGGAAGGAGAGACTAAGAAGATTAGAAGGAAATATTAGAGAAGATATAATATGGATTTCAGAGAATTTTTTGAGAGAGATATTCGGAGACTGTGCGAATGACAATTAGCTGCGACAACGCACGAACGAGCATATTCCTATATTGGAGCGGTTAGTTAACAGAAGCCTCGAGAAGAGGATAGCTAACGCTGATGATGATTTTGAATAAGTGAAGTTTTAGAGCCGAGACGGTGTGCAGCAGTCCCGCAACCGATGCTCCAAGAGACTGGTGATGAGTGCAAACGACGACGTGTATAACACGCTCTACTAATGAGGAGCCCTGCTACCACTGATGAGAATCAACGCCGCACACAAACCCGAGTGCCCGATCCAGCCCGCTACAACTGATGAGAGTCAACGGCGAATATGAACCTGAGTGCCCGAGTCATCCGCTACTATTGATGAGAGACAACGCTTCACCGATGCTTGAATGCCCACCCTGCGACAATTTACAAGCGAGCAAATCTCCCTCGACTTAGAGACCATTCTACTTCACCTTTTCCGACATCTGAGGTGAAGCCCGTGAGAGCGTGACTATCCTGCCCTGCAATCCAAAATCTATAATGGAGGTACCGTTCCGTTCTCTCATATAGTGTGTGGTTATCATTTATTGCTTCATCGCTATAAAATAATTAATAATGTTAATCGAATTGATTACTATGGGAAATTGTCCTAATGAAATTGTCATATTAAAAGGGAGGACACCCAGGAATACTCTATAGTAACAAAGAGGTATACAGGAATGGCCAATGTCGCCATATTGAATTCGAAATTGAAGAGCTGCAAAAACAAGAATAAATTGGTGACAGAAATATCAAAAAGGAGATTTACAAATTAGTATTGATCAATATTTTATTTTATTTTTTTTTATATCTTTAAAGGAAAAAGGTGGCTTAAGGCCTTAACAACAATCCATTTTTAGAAAACTACGGATCCCATCTTGGATCCGGCGGTCTGCGAGGGAAGCTCCGTGCTAAGCCTTTGTCCGCAGGAATGAAAGTCAGGTCCCCGTCTCCCATCTTCATACTCGTAGTAGCTAACCGCATGGCGTTCGGAGGGCAGTCTGTCAAAGTAATCAACGCTGAGTCTCTCCTTGCCGGTGGTCACGTGATAGGTGATGATTTGACCAGATGTCAATTGGCGCTTGCCAAGTAGTCGCCAAGCTCTGGATGAAGGCTGAGGAACAAAGGCATTACTTTGGGTGTGTGTGGTTGGAGGGCGATAACTGGCATATCTGCCAAGTAAAGGAATGTCAGCGATCGCAACCCTTTTCGCTGGAACGCTCGTTAACGTGGGGTGAGGTTTTAAGATGTGACAAAAAAAGAGTTTCTTCGTGATATTTTGTATAGATAGGGGGAAAATCCCATATCTACACTTAACGTCGGTTCATTGTAAAGGGCAGTTCCCCAAACTGCATTATGATATACTATTGGTATATTTAATGGAGATGTAGATATTTCGTAAAATAATTCTGAATGATGTAATTAAACAAAACGTTAAACAAAACGTTACGACAAACTCTAACTGGCAATTTTGTTAGAAAACTAAAGTGAATACTAGCGACGTATACTTATTACAGTCTCAGACGAAGATTCACTTTATGTTTGATTCAGCATCTGGTTCATCTGATTCAGCAAAATGGATCCGTTTACGTTTCACGGTTTAAAGTGCCGAATCCACTGTCCCGTTTGCGTAAGTCATGGTGGACACTTCGCGGAAGATTTATGTGTTTCAGGGTCCAGAAATCCACAACTAGGAAGTAAGTGGTGGGAAAAAAGGAGTGCCTGTCTGGAGAAAAGCGAAATCGGACCCGGGCGGGTTAGATGCCCCTGTGTAAAGCTAATAAGACAGTGTTTAGCAAAAACGTATAAGGAGATACTCTTATGTTATGTCTAAAGGAATGTATTTTACGACTGTTTTCCACCCCAAAGTTTTATCAATCTTTCTTTTCAAAAACTTAAGAAAGAATTTCGTACCTTTTGAGAGTTCAAGTGGCATTTTTTGGAAAAATGAAAGGAAGGCGAAGCTTGCAAACTGATTCTTATAACCGGTGGATTGATTCTTTAAAGCGGAAATTTTAACATGGAAATAATACATTTGTTTTTGTTTTTGCGATATTGATTCTTATAAACGGTTGATTCTTATAACCACTGATCACTATAAGCGGTGGTTACTGTATCCTAAAAGATTCCTTTCGTAAAACCCACCAGTCACAAGAGTTCGTGGCGCCATCTAATATTGTGTTTTGAAAGCTAAAGGGCAAGCCGGAAACAAAGAATGGAATGGTAAGTAAAAATTAGGTATAATTGTTTGTGTTATACCTTGATATTTTTGTAATAATTGAATTTAATTGATTCGATTTTATAGATTAAATGAAAACTAATTTTAGCTTAATTTATGCATTTTTAATAAATGCATCAGAGTACAATTCTTTAAAAGTACAATCTTTGGAATGTTATTTTATAGCATATAATTATTTCACTTTACTGGTTAATACATTTTAAAAATTGTTTTGAAAGTTCATAATGAATAATTTGTATGTGCATTCATGCCAATTTTATTTTACAAACAAAATTTCTTGAAACGTATCCTGATATTTATGATGGCAACTTAGTTCGCTTTGTTCCAGAATCTACAGGTTGGCTACTAGCACCTTCGTTTATTTTACTAGTTCTTACTGTTGCATCGTTCAGACCAAAAATTTTTGCCTACCGATATTGGTCCTTCTTCATTTTAAAGGCGATCTGAAATTTCAAATTTCGTTTCGAGAAAAATACCTGACCTTTTGAGTTTTGGACTTGTATTATTCTGTATTTTTTCTCAAGGCGTAGCAAAAATATTCATGAAAGATATTACTAAATTTGAGTATAACAAAAAAAATATGGCTTTTCTATGTTAATATCATCTTTAAATTTTATTATTACGGTGTTATAATTACCATAAAAACATACAATATAGAAATAGTTTCAATTGGATTGAAGTTAAACATAAGTCTAAAAAAATAATTTTTATAAATTATTTATAATGGGAGTATGATATAATAATATCTGAAAAAAAATTTTTGTTAAAATTTTAATCAAATTAAGAATTTAAAAATTCATATTTTTTCATCATGGTTAAGCCCCATTTAACATTCAGTAAATCAAAGTTTTTACTATCGGCAAAAGTGTAAAACTTAATTAAATTTTATATATTAGACGGTGCTAAATTGGAATTGTGTAAAAACAGAACTGGGTGTGCTCACTAGCCAAGAGGGATGAAAAATGATAAATATTATTTTGTTTCAAATGTTCGCTGCTAGATGGCAGCAGTAAAATACATTTGCCTACATTCCAGTGGTGCGCAAATTATTTTCGACCACATCCCATTTCCGTAAAATGAAAAATCACGTGACCCCCAATGAAACTTTATTGGTAATAGCAATCTAAAAATTAGGAAAATTTTAACAGGAGTTTAGAAAAAATGAAACTAACAAATTTCGAGAAACTACTTCAAAAATCAGTGAACTGACAATTCCGGGTATACATTTACTTTGCTGAATAACAATTTGACAAAAAATGTCTTCCATACCATCTACACTCATTTTTTGCCATTTCTCGTGTGGTCGTGTGTCTAAAACTGCATATTTTAATATTAATATGCATTTGTATTTCCTTTCAGTAAAAATTGGCAAAAATTAAAGCGGAGAATGATTTTTTAAATTACAAGCTTCCTTTTGAATCACTTGTAACTCGCCTTGTAAGACTGTATGCCACCTTATTTATATCATATATTTTTGACGTATAAAAAATGTAAATAAAATAATTAAAAATATGTAATTACTGTGCGTTTTTCCTCGTATCAAATTGTTAGAGCGGTGTTTTTAAAAGCTGGATTCGGAAAATTTCTAGCTAATACTGTAAAAAAAAAAAAAAAAAAAAAAAAACGTGCATATTTAAAAGCACAAAAAATTCATGTAAACTCAAATAAAGTCGAATAAGTAATGCAGAGGAACATTAAAAAGTATTTTGAAATATGTATTGCACATTATAAGCATTTAAGTGTGTTCTTAAAATGAATTTTCCTCAATCTTTTGCCAAGCTACTGAAATGGTCTCTTTAAAATTAAAGTAGTTGTCGGTTAAATAAGTAAGTTCTTTGATTAAAAGTAAATTTTTAGAAAAATATTCCCTCAATTCATTCGTTTTATGATTTTTAAACCCCCCATGATAAAAGCAATTTTCTATCATCCAATATTTTCTCTAAGTTCCGAAAAGTTAATTCTTAAATATCGCGTTTGAAATTTATTTCCTTGAAATATTCTCTGAGTTCCGGAAAAGACTCCTAATATCCTGGAACTGGGAGCTTATTATTTTAATGTTTACGTAGTTCCGAAAAATAGTTCTAAAGCTTTTTTTTTCAAATTTATTTCCTTCTAATTTTCCCATACGAAAATGCGTTGTAAAAGGTTTTGTAAGCAATTTGTTTTCTGCGAATATTTCAAAATTCTGAAAAAGACTTTTGAAAGATTCAGGTAGGTTTGTTCCATAAAATACCGATTGAAATATTTCTAAAGCTCAATTCAAAAAGTTTTTTTAAAAAAGGGATTTCTTAACGAGTTCTCTATGTCCTGCTTTTGAATAAAACACAACTTTGAATAAATATTGGCGAGGAAAAGTATTTGATATGGCTCACACCACGGCCATAAAACGAACAATCTCGGAGTAACTCGGCCCAAGCTGGTGATTCAAATGAATCGTGGCGACATCTAATCGCGTGTTTGAAAGATTAAAGTGTTTTCAAGTAAAAATTGGAAAAAAATTCTTTGTTTGTTTGTTTGTTTGTTTGTTTTTTTACTTGCATATATTTTTTTAATATAATTTTATTATAAATTATACCAAACCAAATTCTGTCTTGAACTCTTAATACCTGTAAGCATATTCTATAAAATCATCCGGTGTAGGATTCTTTTAGAGGGCATTATCAGGGGATACTATTTTAAAGCATATAATTATTTCACCCGTCAATAGTGTTTTAAAATTCGAGTATTTTCACAAGCAATGAAATTTTCCGAACAATTCAACCGATTCGTCGAATTATCGAACCCTGAAATTGAATCAAAAATTGATTCGAAACTCTCTGTTTCCTGTATATTGTTAAAATTATAATCTGATACAACTGGAAGGGTCTCCCCAGGGCGCAAGTGTACCTCATTGCGTAGAGGCAGGATAGTCAAATTTTTAGACTACTCCTATTTCTGTTTTTGTGTATTTTAGAAAACGATGTGTTTTTAACCCCTTCCTTCTCGCTCCTCAAAATGACGGGGTGAGGTTTCGACCTCTATATCTCGTGCCCTTAATATTTCCGGACTGGAGTGTTAAAAAGTAACGCACCAAAAAGATTAAAACAATCCATTTAATTTATGAAAAATTTTTATTTCTTATTTTGCATACCAGATGGCAGCACCAGACTATTTATAATGTAATTGGGGATGGGTTTTTTTTTAACAAGATGTGACAGATAAAGAAATTAATGGAATCCTCTGGGAAAATAGGCACTTTTATTACCATTTCCTTGAAAATTATGCAATTGTTAAGGGATTAAAAAAAGATGTACAAATAGACAGAGCATCTGGGAAAACAGGGTATTGGTACCCTGTCTTTAAACCTGTAAAAATAATGAGTAAATTAAAGGATTAAATATAACTAAAAATAAATAACTAAAAATAAATAAATAAAGAGGTATGTTTGCTTAGGGTGTGTATGCTTCTTTGGCTTTTCATTAGGATTGTATGTGTACTTGCATGTATGGTGCGTTGAGCCCTTACTGTAAGTTGTCTGTGTCTTTTCATTTTCTTTTGACCAAATGTTTCAATGGGATTCTCGGTGCCTTGGGATGTCTTCGGGTTATACCTGCATCCTATTCAGAAAGTTCCCCTTGGGGTAACTAATTTGGTTAGGCTCCCGGACAACGAGACCAGTCGGTTACCTCCATATCTCGTTCAGTTCCGGCACTACTACAGAATCTTGCCTCTGGTGCGTGGAGCACTGAGTGCTTGATTTCTGTTTGTTTTTTGTCTCCATTCTTATTATAATTATCTAATTCTGTTGGATTATTTATTTTTAGTTATATTTGTCCTTTTTCAATATAAGGATATGAAGCAACTGCGCAATCTTTTATTGAAAAGTTATCTGTTTTCATTGCTAGGGTAGGTTTTAAGTTTACTTGTTTGGCAGTCTATGCTCGCTTTTTAATTTTTTTTTTTGTTAGTTTGATTTGTTTACATTATCTTTACATTCAATTGAAGGATTCTTATAAAAACTACACTGAAAATCTTCAAACGAGCGAAAATGAATTTGTATGACCCTTCATGCATAGTTTATTTCATTATATATATATATATATATATATATATATATATATATATATATATATATATATATATATATATATACAGGTGGTTATCAAAATAATAGAAACACTCAGATACACCATGAAAACCTTTATTAATACGGCGCAGGATTACCTTTGCCATGTAATACCCCCTGATTCACCTTGGAATTGGATTATACAAGTCATGAACAGTGGTTAAGAATATATTATACCATTCTTGAGGGGAAATTTATGAAAGTTCCTGTAGAGATGCTGTGGTGGATATCGATACCTGGTTCTATATACTTATAAAAATCACAGTGGTTGGATGATATATAGTCGGGGGGATTGTACAGGGCAAGATAAGATATTTGACTTTTTTTCATGATCTTCAAACCAATACTTGATAGATTTAGCTGTATGTATAGGCGGATTACCATCCTCGAGAACGCCATCTCTTGCAAGAAACAATCTTTGCACCATAGGATGGACTAGCGAGCTAAAATTTCGACTTAGTCCTTCCCATTCATACTCCCTTTTAGGGTTACAATAGGGCCTGAAGAAAACCATGAGATGTCATCACAAAACCCTGATAGATCGACCTCCATGACTGACAGTTGAGATGAGACAACCAGAATCTTACGCTTGTGTGGATGTTCTCTAGACATACGCACGTTCTGTTGCGAGGAACAATGTGAACAATGATTCGCCGGATCAAATGCCATTTTTCGGCATATTACTCGACCAGGATTTGCTCTCCTGTCACCATTGTGGACGATATTTTGTATCTGCATCTATTACAAGTGGCTTGGGACTACCCACTTTTCCGTAAATACTTCATTTGTGAAGTTCCCTTCTACCTCTAATGGTTGATACCAAAACATGCAGATGCAGATTGAGCTCTTCGGTCATTTTGGTTGCAGTTGTTTTCTTTCTTCGTGTCGCAATCCGCTTCAATACCTCGTCCATCTCTTTCACTCAGCTCTCCCTTTAATCCACAATTATGTTTGGCAAAGGATGTATTTCCGTGCACTCTGTTCGCTATCAGGACTTTCGATACCATAGCTGGAAAAACACCCATTAACCTAGGGGTTGCAGTAACAGATACTCCAATTTAAAAGTGATCCAAATATTTGCCCTTTTCCCAAGGTCTGCAAGTTTTGATATTTTACGCTGTTCCCCCCCCCCCCCAAAAAAAAAGCACGATGCTTTTGGGGGGCATGTATTATTCTACTGTCTGATAGCTTCATTACTGCTATCAGATAATAGAATAATACATACACTATATTATGTAAAAAAATACCTGTGATCAGATTTGTTTTTTAAGGAATACGAAGCACATTCATAAACATCACTACTATTGTTAGGTGTCTCCATTATTTTGATAACCACCTGTATATATATATATATATATATATATATATATATATATATACATGTCACTATCTTCTCCATGGCGACCACTTAGGTAGATTTGTTTCATAAACTACTTCTTGTTAACTAGGAGCTTTTTAGTAGTTCTTACTGTTGCTTCTTACAGACTATAAACCTTGTCAATCGACGTTGATCCTTCTTATTTTTTAGGCGATCTAAATTTTTAATTTTAGACTCCAAAGAAATATTTTTCCTTTTGAGTGTTCGAGTTTTAGTACTGACATTTTTCGTAAGCCTTAAAAAAATAAAAGTTGTACCATATTTCTAAAAAGATAGGAATAAATAGAAAGATTAATATAATAATCTTTCCTCCGCAGGTCGGATCCTGAGAGAATTTAGCAATTTTGGGCGTCTCGCTGGCATTTTCTTCTCGACTGATTTTCGACACTTTTCCATCGTATTCGTGCCGAAAAGTCTGTAGACCATAAAGTATCTTTTCTCCCGTCCTAAATTTAAAAAACTGTCGAATTTCACTTGAGGTCAAATTTGGGACCATCTAAGGATGTCGGCCCCTATGAGAATTCAGCAATTTCGGGTGTCTCCCTCATATTTCCCTCTCGTCAAAATTTCGACACGTCTCCATAGTTTTCGGCCCGAAATGACTCTGAAACATAAATTATCTTCCATCTCGATTCTAATTTTGGAAATATCTCGAATTTCCTTTTGGATCAAATTTTGGCATCAATTGTAAACTCGTAGACAAACGTATACCAGATTTTTTTTTCCACTTGTAAAACGCATTTTTTCTTCCCTTTGGTAACGTATCATGAAACTGCCTTTATAGGGCAGTCAAGGTATTTTTTCAAAGCATCAAAAGATTTACCGCGGCTGTGTAGTGCCACCCATGACACTGGATGTTCCCGATCAACACAAATTATTTCTAAATTAAATATAATATCTAATAAGGTTATCCAATGACACTGAGCGTATTTTAAAAAGAAAACACTGTGACTATGACTTTCTATTAAAGATACTATAAAATACTTTTCATGGTTTTATAAATATATAAAAGTATTTTTTATGCATCAAAAGATCTATCGCAGCTGTGCACTGCCTCCCATGACGTCAAATGCCCTAATCTATACCAAACATTTGAAAAACAAATATAAGGGCCTGTTCAAATAGGAGTCCGTTGCGTAGCGTTAAGTATTGAAATATATTTAACCAATGACAAACCTCCAAATGATTAGCAGCGAAATTTTTAACACCTGTGATTGGTTTATTTTCGTCTCAACGTCATCTTTCCTTTAACTTAACGCAACGGACTCCTATGTGAACAGGCCCTAACACGTGAAATCGCGGTTCAACAACTTTGGTATATTTAAACAAGAAATCGCTAAAATTTTTTACTTTTATTAAGAAAGAGGAATTAAAGAAGCACTTAGGGCTTTAGTGTCTGAAATTTCATCTGGAGATATTTGGATCCTGACTGATAGCCGCACTGCTATACAACATCTGAGCAACTGGACCAAAGTTGGTGACAGAACATCTGTGTCGATACTTATAGACCTTACGGAGCTTTCACGGCAGCACAGGATTTACTTCCGGCAAGTTCCTTCACATATAGGTCTCCATGGAAACGAGACCCCTGACAATCTTGCAAAGGAGGTGTTTCTAGTCCATCCACCTCAGGTGTCGGCCTGACCTTTTCCGAAATATGTTCAGACATAAAGATATGAAACCAGAAATTATGGTTGACTCCTCCGTCTCACTCCTGGTATTCTGGGAAATCTCCTGGTGGTGCCTTCACAATTAAAGGGGACAGGGCTGTCCAGGTCACCATCGGTAGACTCATGAGTGGACATATCGGGAGCCTTACTTTTCGGAGTTGCACTAAATGTGCTTCAGCACCGGCATCACCTGCCCACCTATTGAACTGCTGCAAGAGTACCTATTTACTGCGCATCTTCTCGTGCATGACTTTTTGAGAGTCCACGACCTCTTGGACTTAGTCTAGCCTTCGGCCAGACCTTGAGGAATAAGCCACAACAACAACAACAACTTTTATTTAGGATACTATAAGATATTATATACTATAAATATCAAGATTTGAAGTTTCCCATCCTGCCAGTTGGAGGCAGAGAACCCCTCCCCAACCCCCGGCACAGGCCGTTTCATTCCAGCGTCAAGGCATCTGCTCTACAAAGGACACGTCGATCTTTCGGCTTTCTCCGGATCTGACGGAGAAACGGAATATTTAACGCCGGCCTAAGCTAGGACCGTTTTCGGATCCAGACGGCAATCGAGTGATTTTCGAAATTTCTGTTTGGCAAACAAACTCACTTCGGAAATTTACTATATGTTTATTAAATCTATCCGTTCGGAGGTATAAGCAGTATAGTACTTCACATTGCCAGGTACTACGTAAACCATACTACCTTAACCTTGACGATAAGCCTCAAGAGATCTACCGCGGCTGTGAAGCGTCATGACATCATATGTCCCCAATCCGTGCTAAACATTTCAAAAATAACACAGGAAAACGTGCTCCAATAACTTTGGGAGTATTTTAATAAGAAATCACTACAATTTTTTTTTATTATTAAAACTACTGTTAGATACTTCTCACAATTTTGTGGCATTATTTTCAACCTGAAATCAAAAATTTTCCTTTTTAACCTCCAAGTGCCGCCTGATTTCCAGCAAACCGTGTTTCCATATCTGTTAAAAATACAATCTCATCCATGGATAATAATTAGAGGCCCCCTCCTAATCAAGTTGGAAGTACTGTTGTTTTCGATTGTCTGTCAAAAACACTATGGATAACTTGTACAGAAGAAGAGAAGAAAGGAAACGGCGCAGAATCATCTATATTAAGTACGCCACATTCAGAAATTACATACGAAAGCTTCTAAAGAGGTTTAACAACGAGGCCAGCATCTCTGCCACGGCAGTAGAAATAATCGACTCTATAATATTTGACCTCTTCCACCAGCTGGCCACCGAGGCGAAGGACCTCATGGTACACTCTGGGAAGAGGACACTGTCTGTCCGGGACGTACAGTTTGCTGCTGTGAGATGCTTCAAGGGCGAAGTGGCCAAACACGCCGTAAACGAGGGACAGAAAGCTGTTATGATGTACTCCGATCTAAGTAGACGATGAATTTGATTCAAATACTCAGGGACATTGTCTTTTTTTCAGTTTTGTTTTGTTTTGCGGTTCATAGTATCTAAATTTAGTTAAATAAAATTACGGAAGATGTTTTGCAATAAATATCGATAAATATCACTAGTATACACTTCTTTTTTTTCATATGGTACTATACTAGGTACAGCTTTGTCAGACGCACCTCCCTGCCAAGTTTGGTGATTTTGTGTATGGCGTGGTAACCATGCGATTTTGGTGAGATTTTGTTTTTTGCGGATTTAGTCATATACGGTTGTGGCAGTAATTAGATTGAGAATTTAAGGGGACAGTGGACCTTCAAACCTAACTTTTTTTGTTTTGAATGGATTTGCTTGAAATTTGAATATGTGATTAGTACCATAGATATGTAAAAGTGGTTAAAATTTAATGATGAAATATTAATAATTTATGAATTATGAATTATATCAAAAATTGGCCAAATTAAAAATGTTCCATGCGCATTTCTTTTGCATATGATATGGTAATTTTTATTTACAGGATACCTTATAGAAATAATAATGAAACTTATTGCTTATTTTAAGCATTCATTAAAAATATATAGAGAAAAACATAATAATAGTGAAAACAACCTTTTTATCACGCAAAATACCTATAAATCATCTTTTCAAGTAAAAAATTTAGAAATTCTGAGCTACGAAGCATAATTATTTTCAATAAGATTTATTTCATATACAGTTAAGTATATAAAATTTAAATTTCAAAGCAATACGATAATTAGAAATGCGCCTAGAGCAGTTTGAATATTCGTATGACATGAAAATTTTTATTTTGAGAAAAGCACATTTAAAGTTATTGCTATTAGTAACCGCATAATATCTAAATTAAATACAAATGCCTATAACTTGGAAAGTAATCACAGAAATTAAAAATTCGGTACAAGTATGATATCTCCCCACCAAGAGATTTCTCGCCAAATCTGGCGCCCTTTGTTTTGGTTGTTGTGTTGCCGGTTTTTACTTTGGTGTAATGCTTATCATACTAGTTCCAAAAATTATTTTTGCAACACATTCCTACTCGTCCGGGAACAGCTTTCGCAGACGCACCGCCCTGCCAAGTTTGGCGATTTTGTGTATGGCGTGGTAACCGTGCGATTTTAGCTAAATTTTTTGGTTGCCAAGTTGGGGCGATTTAGGCGCCAACGTTGTGGCTCCTGTAAATTCGTGACGTTTTTATCATGTGATTATTTCGTGACGGATGTATCACGGGATTTATTTTGACCAATTATGGGTATTTATCTTTTTTTGTTGTTGATTGGATTTGTTTGAAAGTTTTTTTATTGTGAATTGTTACGAGATTTATGATGGCGGCCATTTTGAGTGTGAAGGATGTTGTTAGTAAATACCAGGCGAAGGTTTTGGGTAATGTTAGAGGGCGTTGTTCTTGGGATAGATATACGGAAGGGGTGGTAAATGAGTCACTTGTGCATGGGTTTATTCATTCTGATCGAATGATATTTTTCGAATTCTTGTGGGATTTGAAGTTTTTAAAGCCTGATATATTTTGCGTGAAATGTGATTTAAAAATGAAATTAAGAAAAAAGAATAATGTTTCTGATTGGTATGTTTGGATGTGCAGAAATAAGATCGATGGGAAGGAGTGTGGTGCGCAGAGAAGCTTACGGTTTGGGTCTTGGTTTTCGTGTAGCAAATTGACAATTATATATATATATATATATATATATATATATATATATATATATATATATATATATATATATATATGGATAAATAGATAAAAAAAAATTGCCGGAATAGATAAATTGTAAAATAGATAAATTGCCCGAAAAAGTGTAACAATTTCCCGGCAGATTTTATAAGAAATATGTGTACATCTAGGATCTTATTTCTTATGACTTTTCTTCACAGAATCCCAGGTCCCAATCCCTCCCACCCTTATTGGTAATTTATTTATATAGGTACTGGACAGTTTATTAGGCCAATTTTTCGTCAGGTTGGTACCAAAAACTTTTGACGCCAACTTTTCGTCAAGTTGGCGTCAAAAATTTTTGGCGCCAATTTGTCGCCAAGGGGGGTGCGTCTGCGAAAGCTGTTCCCTCGTCCGTAGTTTCACAATTCAATAAAATAAAAAAATCGAATTTTTGGACAAATTTCACATTTTTGAAAGTCCACTGTCCCCTTAAATTATACAGCTTTGTCAGACGCACCTCCCTGCCAAGTTTGGCGATTTTGTGTGTGGTATGGTAACCATGCGATTTTAGTGAGATTTGTTGTTGTTGTTGTTGTTGTTGTTGTTGTTTGCGGATTTAGTCGTGTGTGGTTGTGGCAGTAATTAGATTGAGAGTTTAAATTTAATAACAAATAATGAGATTTATAATTTTGATTGTTTTCTTAATTTTTTAACAGCGCAGAGTTTAGTATGTTTTGTATTTTGTTTGTCTGACAAACGGAGGTGCATCTGACAAAGCTGTTCCGTTTAAATTTAATAATAAATAGTGAGATTTATGATTTTGATTGTTTTCTTAATTTTTTAACATTAGTGCAGAGTGAGTTGAGAATTTTATTTTCTTGATTGCATGTAAAATACATACGCAGTTTGCATATAAAATGCATGAGCAGTTTGCCTATTAAATGCAAATTGAATATTTATTTTGCATATTTATTTTCTTGTTTGCATATAAACATTATGCGGTACTTTAGGATTATTCCGTCGACCTGTCAACGCTCGCGAAAATGCGCAAATCCCTTGGTGCCATCATAATGAAATGCAATTTCCAAAATAAACAGTCTAAGCACATTAAATTTATTATTAATACAATAATATTATTAAAACATATTATTGATAAAAAGAATCAAAACAAAGTAAAAACCTCTATTTTTTTTATAATTACACATTGAATTATTCTTGAATCTAACCATATATATTATTATCAATCATTTCGGCGGCCAAAAATCCTTGATAGCTTTTAAAGCGCAAACAGACAAGTCATTATCCTTGTGCAGTCGCCGCCACATAAATTCGTTTAAATACAAATCCAAGTGTTTTCGGGTAGTTCCGGGGTGTTTCTTGTTTCGCCAGTTTGCCCAAACCCCGCAATCGTTCTATATTTTGTGTATGTGCACCAGTTTCAGGATCCACAAATTTATATCGGTGATTCACTTTAAAGTGTTGGAATCCCACTGCTTCCAATTCATCAGTTTTGTAACTTTTCCACGAGTCTGAGAAAATTGTAGTTCCTTCTGCAATGTTGTTCCTAATTTCAGCCATGAGAGTTGCTGCATTTCGATTGGGACCTTTACGGTGAAACACTCGTTGGTCTCTCTGCACAGTCCCCCCCCCCCAAATATCCATTGTTCTGGAAGAATACGACCGACTTGGTTTTTGCGAGTTGTGAAAAGGCCCTCATCTATGTCTACAATTTTGTTCGGACCTCCTATTTGTTTCGAATCACGTTGTAGAAGACTATGAGTGCACACTTCCCTCATATAATTGTTCCAATCAACTATTGTCTTTCCTGTCAAATCCAGCTATTTTTCTCCCCATTCAATTGATGTTAATTCATGCGACCAGCAGTAAATAAACCGGAGGGCACTCACAAACGGGATTTTTGATCCCTCCAACCACGTGGCTTTTCGAATAGCTACTCGTTTATCGCACCCCTTAACATTCCACCGCCATTGCTTATCAGTTTTGATATACAACGCCATATCGTGGCCATTCACGCACATTTTCTTAGAAGAAATGATGCCATACTCTTGAAAATATGCCACTGACTCTCTTCGGTTCCGGGTAAATCCCAAATTCGAATCATTTTGCAGCGGAGTAAAAAAAAAAACAGTATATTTCAACACGCTAAAGAACACTAACTCGCGTAGCCAAGGATTACACAGTAAATGTGATAAAATTTGCGGTTATTGGCGCAAAAGCTACCTTTTGGCGATAATATAGGGTTTGGCGAACGGTCGACGGGATAATCCCTAAGTACCCATTATGCATTTTCTTATAACTTTTCGCCAACGGATGTGCGTAGGCGCAAAAAAACTTTGGCGCCAACTTTTCGCCAACAGAGATGCGTCTGACAAAGCTGTTCCCTATACTATTTTGCTCTTCTATTTTTTAAGGAAAAAGTCTTTTAAAATGTTCTGGCTCTATCCTACAATACTATTTTCTTATTTTTGGCGAGTTTTTGAAATTTCGACAAATATACTCTCACTATTAAACATTAAAACAAAGTTAAAACATTATGTTGTTTTGCAAGTGTTTTAAAATTTTATTATAGTACTCTACTAGCATTCTATTCTGTTTTTTAATGAAATAATTACATAGAGAATTCCAGCTGTATCGTACTACACGGTTTCCAGTTTTTGGCGAGTTTTGGAAATTTCGCCAAAGAAGCGATATCGTTTTCAAATATATTCTCAACTTGAGTCGGCGTCGGATTCATTCAGTGTTGCCAACTTGGGGGTTTTGCCCCTAAATTTGGGGGTAAATTAGATGAAAAGGGGTGTTTTTAGGGGCCACATTTTGTTAGGGGTATTTTGAGGGGGGAAAATTTTTTTAGGGCATTTTCTAGGGGGTACATTTTTGGCGCATTTTTTAGAAGTTCCCTTTTTTTAGGGGAATTCTCTATGGAGGACTTTTTTATGGGGGTTTTTAGGAGCGTAGATTTAAAGTTCATTATAAGAATATTAGAAATTAACTCTTCAGTTCAATTTTAATCAGGTTAATTTCAAGTTTACTGCCACTTTCTCTCATTAAAACGAAATAAAATAAACAGTCAAAATACAACCGTAAACAAATTTTATCATTTTGCGCGGCAATCACGACACGCGGGTCGTAACAAGTGGCGACTGTTTTGTGTTACTTTTACTGTGTTTTTCAGTTTTTTTCTTTTGTGGTCTTTCCGGAAATTCTGCATATTTCATTCGAATATAATTATTATAAAGATAAATTCGGTTTTTTTCGGTGAAGAAAAGACAAGTGATCACAACCTTCTACAGATTAATTAAAATAATCGATGCTGATGCAAAAACAGTGCACAGTGCCATTAAAGTTCAATTAGAACAAGATGGTTTGAGGGTTGAAAACATGGTCGGGATCGGCGTCGATGGAGCGAATGTCATGGTTGGCAAACATAATTCAGTCACTGCTTTGTTTAAAAGCGAGATAAGCGCCGTAGTCGTCATGAAATGTGTTTGCCATTCGCTTCATTTGTGTGCAGCGGAGACATTGCCTCGCCAATTAGAATTTCTAGTACGAAGAAAGCACAACTGGTTTTCTTACAGCCCTAAACGGTTGGAAAAATATAAGTTGCTGTATGAAACCATAAATGGTAACGGAAAGCAAAAAAAATCCAAGGTCTTAGTGGGACTCGTTGGCTTGCAGTGGGAAGAATTAGAACTGCTATTTTCAATTGCTAAATCGGAAGACAGCTGTTATATGGCTGAACAATTGCACGACATTATGAAAAGATTACCATTCAAAGCTTTTTTGGTTTTTTTAAAATTTGAACTAAAAAGTATAACCCAACTGAATTTACTTTTCCAAAGCTATCACGTGGAATCTATTAAATTGCTCGAAGACCTATTTCTGATGTTCAAAAGCTTGCTTCAAAATCTCGTTGTGCCATCTAGTCTACAGAAATTGGGTGACAGCGAATTAGCGGATTTCGATTTTCAGTCCCATCTAATGCATACATCAGCGATATATTTTGGCTTTGAGTTTCATTCTATTGCACAAAATATCAAGGAGAAAGAATTATTAGATGTCAAAGAGAGATGTAAGAAATTTCTGTGTACTTTGGCTCAAGAAATTCAAAAACGATTACCAGATAACTTTTCTGTTCTGAGAACGATGTCCAATCTTCATCTTAAAGTTGCATTATCTCAAGTGAAACCCAGTCTCAATAACATTTTTATGAAATTCCATCGAACTCACTTATACGGCAATAAAAGTGATGTAGAGTCAGAATGGAATCAATTGCAAAATAAATCGTGGCCAAATGAAGCTAATTCTGTTGAATTTTATTCAGAAGTATTTGAAGATTGTGATTCTGCGGGGAAAAAGCGATTTGAAAATATCGCTAAATTTTCAGTGGCGCTAATAACACTACCAATTTCAACCGCAAGTGTCGAACGTACTTTTTCGACATACAAAGTAATTAAAAATAAATTACGGAATAAGTTGTCCCTCGAAGTACTTCAAATTATTATGATGGTGAGGTTTACTCTACAAAAGAACTGCGGTTCATGTGTCAAATTCGTTCTTTCCATCCGTATGCTCAAATTGTTCAACGTCAATATATATGACTTTAAAAATGCAGGCAATAGTAAAGCACAAAATGAGATCCAGGCCGATGTCTTTGATGAAATACTCTATAATTATCCTGACATCGACGAAACTTAAAATTAGAAAAATCGACAGTAATGTACAATCGAGACGCGTTTTTTATTAGATTATAAGTTCCATACATATGTCAAATATAAATAAACCTCCATTTCATTATGTAAGTGTGTATTTTTTTTTATTTATTTCAATTTATCTCTCAAACAGGATGCCTATTTGGAACCAGAATTTCTTTTAGGAAGGTCTAGGGGATCTCAAGTTGGTGTTAGGGGGAAACAGGGGGATTTCGAGATGGCGCTAGGGGAAAACAGGGGGATTTCGAGATGGCGCTAGGGGGAGGCGCTTTGAAAAGGTTGGCAACACTGGATTCATTCACCCCTCTCTCTCGCGTTTTTCTGTTTGTGTTTCACTCTATAGGACAATTGTTGCTGTACAGGTACGTTTTCTTTCCTTTCTTCTTTTCTGAGTGGGAACGTCTTTTTATTAATTAAACCCAAATTTAAAATAAAATAAAATATTTATTAAAAACAAAAAAGGTACTTTTCCGTTATCTGGGTACCAGACAAAAACTGATAAGCCTAAAATTTGGCGCAGTTATCGCTAAGCCAAAATTTCACGCTAATTTATTTTAGAGCCTTATTTAATAGAATTTATGTGGCGTCGTTTGCATGGTAAGACAGATTTATTTTCTGCAATTGTAAACGAAATTTACAATTTCATGCCATTTGTGCAAACTGATAATTTTTTTATTTCATTACTATTATTTTTTATATATGTTTCAATTTATTAGTGTGAATTAAATGTAATAAAAATAGAAGTCCATCAGGGTCAAATATTCTTATCGAGTCAACATTTAGGCTTGGCGTAACTGCGCCAACTTTTAAGATTGGCGGTTTTTGTCTGGTACCCAGCTAACAGAAAAGTACCCAAACAAATAAATAAAAATCAAGATTAAAAATTAAAAAAATATAAATATAGAACTGAAAAAAAAATAAGGTACTTCCCCATTATACCGACCCTTCGCCAACGTCACGCGAGAGGTCGCCAATTGTAATATAAAGTCGCCAATTAAATAAAATGAATATAAGATAATACGCATATTTTATCACATCACATATTTTTTTATAATGATTTTCGAGATTCTTGTTTTCGCGACATATTCCACCAACCCACTGTTCTGGTAAAACACATTCTGCATTGTTTTTACGTTTAGAGTACAAAGTTTTATCAGTTGGACGATTTTGCTGTCACCTCAAATTTTTTTTAAATATTTTTTTTTAATCTTCGAGTACTAGACACACCACAATAACCACCAGCATATAATAATTCCAGTCAAAAGCTGTATTTTAACTTATCCATAAATGGTCTTTTGCAAAACTTGGTAGACGATAATCCATCGCACCAGGAGTATATTGTTACATGTTTGGGAGCCAATTTGGCGTTTTATCGCCAAAGTGCGATGTTTTGGGAGTTGTGGAATTAAAACCAAGGAGTAAGTGATAAATCTGGATATTAGGTTGATTGTTGGAAAATCGTTTGGTTGTGTAGTGTGGCAACGCGGGTTTTTGTTGTACGAGATTAATAGGGTTTTAGAACAGTAATTAAGTTTAAGCGTAGTTCTTGAAGAGCTAGGTGAGCGTTTTCTTGGGAAGTTCAAGTTCTCTCGGTGTAGAGAGAGGTATTTTCTTGGAATAGGGTTCTACGGATCTTTGGTGAAAAAGGTCGTATAAGTTTACTATTAAGTGCTATAATAATTGTATTATTGTATGTGTTCTAAAACTTGAGATTCCTGCTGTAAGAGTGGAATGTGTAGGTGCTGAGGATTGTTAATTTCAGCAAAGATTGGCAGTAATATTGTCCTCTACTGCTGTTACTTGTGTAAAAGAAGATTCTATGTTATCTATGTTCTGCTGTTTATATAAATTTCCTCTGTTTCTCAATTTGTGGTAACTGGCATGATTTATTTCTGTTGTATTTGAAATTCACTTGTAGATTTTATTTTTCCCCGTACCACGAAGTTGGTACAATATGAAACGTAAACAAGTCACAAATGGTAAGCGACATCCATCGAGCCATGTCCCGACTTTTTTTTTCTGCATTTGAGACATTCCCAAAATGCGTCATTCTCTCTGGAATACTTTTTCATCGGATGGTCGTTTTCACATTTGAGTTCCGACGGTAAAATACCAATTCCTTGAAGAAAATCTATAGTCTCTTTCAGGGAAATGGCTATCACGATAAGATTTCACAACGTGTTGACATTAGCCAGCGCCATTTTAAAAAGTAGACGTTTCAAAGATTAATCCCGGGTCTCACAAGAGGGTCGCCTCTTCACGACTCGCGCATTGGCGACAAGTCGGTATAATGGGAAATGAATCGGCTTTTCCACGCCAAGACGTTGGCGATGGGTCTGTATAGTAGGAAAGTACCAAAAGGAAAATTAAATTAAAATATTTTCTACGTGTTTTCAAATTTTTTAGGAGGCAGTTTGTTAGGGAAGTTATGCTCGAATACATTCGGAAAAACTGGGTGGACCTGGCTAAATATTCGAGACTGGCGAGTCTCAATTTGGAAAAAGAAGGTATCATCGTGACCACAAAGTAGAAGGTCAATGTGTATTCGCCTGGTGGACGCGGTACAGGTACATTATTTTTAGATGCAGTATAGAATCGTTCAGCGGAAACACTTTTAGGTGTTATTAAGGCTGCTGTATACTAACCCTACTGGATTCGCTCACCTCAATGTTAACCTATGGAGAAAATGTGTCTACTATTGGTAGCTACATAAATGCCGATCATCCAATAAAAATGGTATTTGCAAGTAGCCTGAACTTTTCTGCACTTTGCGACAGGATTCATTTTATAAATGGCGTCCACCAAAGGTATTGAGAAGCGTTTAAAACACACAAGACCAGATTTTTTCCCTAAATAATTTTGATTTTAGAATATTATTTGCATTTTTTGAAAAAAAAACGAAAAATACCCCCAAAGTGTCAAATTTATTTATCTATTACGGAGTACAATTTTTAGAAAATATCTTTCCCTCCAAGTCGGCCATCCTTGGGCACATTTTCCCTATAGGTTGAACACTGAGGTGAGCGAAACCTATAGGGTTAATGCACAGCAGCCTTAAGGACTGGATTCTCCCACACAGCGAAATTTATTCTGATTGCTGGAAAGCGTATAACTGTTTAGAGCAGGAGTCCCCAAACTTTTTAGCCTAAGGGCGCTTTTTCATTTACCGACACGACAACGACAATATCGACCGATACATACCCGACGATTAATACGGTATCGTGTCGGCTAGTTAACTGCTTTTTCATTTCACCGATATCGTTTCCGGAGAACGTTCATTTTCCTCTCATTTCATTTCTCGACTGCAGTGCGCTTGCACGTGTTTTATTATGGCTCCTCGCTACAACAAATTGCGGTTATTATATCTACAGTCAAACCCGCTTAATGGAATATCGGTTAAAAGAATATCCCGTTTAATGTAATAAATTTTCAATGTCCCAAACCGTAGTAATTTGTTTCTGTGTTAAATTTCCCGGTTAATGGAATATATTGTTTTGAAGTTATCCCGCTTAAAGGAATAATATTTAGCCTTGACGATATCGATCTTTTTCTATTTCGCGCACTTCTTTTCAGAATTTTTTTTTTGTAAAGTGCAATAATGAATGTGCAGTAACTGAATGTCTTTCAAAGCAATTTTGTCACTTCGTAGAAAGTGTCCAATCGCAGGAAATGGGGATTTCTTCGGTTTTGAAGGGCAATTCATTATTGCTGTTTTTGCTAGCCGCAACCCCCGCCCTCCCCTTATGCTCAAACGCTGGCCTACGTTTCCCTATTCAGAGAATGAACAATAGGCTTCTTTTGTTCTATTCTAAACTTTTAGAATAGCTCAGAACACGATGACAATGTATTATTTTAATACTTTTAGCCATCATTAAGCAGGTTTGAATTCATTTTCAGTTAATTTTGTTTTGTAGACTGGTGCAGCCATCTATCGGCCGGGACGGGAACGAAAAGTTAAACGCAAGTTAACTTCTAATTAACTTCATTTTCTTTCAAGTTGATGGGATAATTCATCAAAAAAATTTAAAAAGTATTCATTAATACATAGAATTGTCAAGATTATATCATTCAACAGAGAATTTAGAAACATGGTATATAAAAAGTTCTTTTTATCTTGTAATTATCTTGTTATTGGTAAATATTAGAGGTAAAAAGGGCAATATTTTAAGCTGTAGTTCTTTAGAAGTAACTTAAATGCTATAGTTGGTTGTTTTAAATTTTAATTAAGAAGGCCGCCACTTTTAGTTCTATGGGCCTATTACATAGAATTCGTCAGCGTCAGCGTTACTTGTATTGAAATATTTTGCACTAATTACAAGCCTCCAAACTATTAGCCACGAAATTGTTAAGGCCTGTGACTGGTTTAAAATACGCTCATGTCCATAAATTAAGGATAATTCAGAATCACACGGAAATCGAACTCTAAAGTAAAAATTTCACCTGTAGAATTATCACACCCATCTTCAAGAATAATATGCAAATTACAGGAAGCCACCAAATGACGCCGATAGTACGTCACAATGACGAGAGTGTAAGAGAGGGGTTTATATGGAATGGTGGCAAGGAAGTAAAATTGTTCACAAGCGTTCTGTACAGAGGACATATGTGGATGATTTTTTACGTGGTAGAATTATCGGCCTCCTGGAATGTGGGAGTACTCAGATGGAAGTATCCGAGGAACTTGGAAATGCCCAAAGTGTCATCTCTAGGCTTTGACAACGATTCCAAGATGATGGAAATGTCAGTAGACGTTACAGTACAGGTCACTCCCGAGTTACAACGCCGAATGAAGACCGGTATTTGGCAGTAATTGCCAAAAGATGCAGACGGGGCACAGCATCCGTCCTGTCTCGTCAGCTATCTGCAGCCCCGGGTACCACAGTTTCAAGGCAAACCGTGTACAGACGTTTGGGAAATATTGGTCTATATGCTCGCATGCCTGTCAGATGTGCTCCGCTCACGACAATTCACTGTCGGCAGCGATTAGCCAAGAGTAGAGAACATGCAATGTGGACATCGTCACAGTGGGCTTGTGTGATGTTTTCCAACGAGCCCAGGTTTAGCTTGCAGTCTGATTCCCGTCGGCCTTTCATATGGAGAACGCCAGGTACCCGTTACCACCAAGACAACATCATTGAACGACACCGTTACGGTGGTGCAGGATTGCTCGTTTGGGATAGAATTATACTGGGCTCCAGAACAGATCTGCATGTTCAAATCGGAACCATGTACGGCCACATTTATCGGGACATCATTCTGGAACAACATGTACGTTTATTTAGGGGTGCCATGGGCGCAGAATTTGTGTTTATGGATGACAACGCCCGTCCTCACCGAACAAACATCGTAAACGAATGCCTTCAATCTGAGGATATCACCCATTTGGAATGGCTAGCATTCTCACCTGATTTGAATCCGATAGAGCATGTGTGGGGCATGCTTGGCCAACGAGTTGCATCCCGTCAACCACCTCCTACATGTGTACCGGAACTTGGGAGAGCATTGCTTGCTTAGTGGAGTAATCTTCCCCAAGATCAGCCCGATAATTTGATACTCAGCATACCTAGGCGTTGTACGGACTGTATTTCATCGTATGGGAGACTTACAATGTATTAACCATCATACCAACCCATGTAATATTAAGTTTTTGTAATGGAGATATTTTTTACAATTGCTCCGGGGAGCAAAAATCGTAGTTTTTATGAATGGTATCATACATACACCATCTTTTTTGTTCTTTATCTTTTGTTTAATAAATGGGCTTTATAAATAAGTCACATTTGTTTTGTTTCTGAAACTTTATTTGCCGGAGCTGGAATTATCCTTAATTTATGGACATGAGTGTATGTCAATGCGAGTAACGCTAACGAGTAACTCTCTAAACATCGGCGTTTTTTTTTCTCAGAACAAGAATTTAATGCCAGCTTGGAAGCACATCAAAATAAACACTTGGTATAATAAAAATCGAGCTTTTAAAAAGACAGTAAAAGGGAAGTGAATCAAGGACATAGATAAATAAATACATATAAGCATACATCTAACACAGTAAAAATCTTCAAAAATATACGCCTGTCACAGGATACGTTGAAAACAACAACAATACAATGTCATATGCAAACAATTTATCAACTTCAAGAACCCTTTCATTTGCCAAGCAGTGTTATACAATATGGATTACACTGCTTTAAGTATGTTACCACACAAATATTTGAGGTGAATCGAATGAACAATAAGTTATATACGTATTTTTACCGTGATAATTTGTATCAAAAATTTAATATCGTTACCATCAGCGACACATTGAAATTGTAAATACAATGGCACTGGGGATAAATCAGGGTTACTGGGAATAAAATCTGTTTTCCAATTCATCTTAGATTATGCTTCAATATCAACATAGACAGAAACAACATTAAAAAACTATGCACAAACACTAAATAAAAAATTTCAAGTGTATCACTTCTTCTAAGCCTATCTTTCACAGCGATAGGCTCAGAGGAATGAAATTTTAAACAGCATCTGCTCTTAGTCCTGAACAAAATCACATTCCTCAATTTTTGTGGTAGGGTATTTTTTGCTCCTCTATCGATTTCCGAACGCACAAAGAGATAATATTCATTAGTTTAAGAGAGATTTATATTTGTTTTTCTTCCCTATGGGAGAATAACATGGGCCGCCATGATGTAGGTGCCCAACATGGCGGACGTGACGTCACACTTCGAGCACGTATACTCTCAAGCAATGGTTCCTGTATCAAAGTCTTCATGTTTCATGCCTGCATGTTTCAACTTATTAAAAATATTCTTTTGAGACAATATTTTGCACTACCAATTCTGGGCGCATAAGATGAATCTCGTGGGTGACGTATTTATACAAGAGTTCAAAGAATTGAATTCCATTGTGGCCAAGACAAAGTTTTTTTGCACTCCAGAAAAATGAAAAGTTTACATTTAAGGTACATGAAAGAAAATACACCTCAACTGACAGCAAAACTGTACCCCACGCCTGTTGTAACTAGGTGGAATTCTTTGTTCAAAGCTACTATTTATTTAAATGAATATTTGGAACATATTGTTGCGTTTCTTAAAGAATATGATGTCGATACCTCCAGTACCAGCCTCCTTAAAGGAGAATTAGAAAATGAAATTCAAGCTCATAAAATACGAGTTCAATTGACGTTTATTTCTGAGTTCTGTCCTAAAATTATGAAATTAATAGATAATTTAGAAGGATCTAAATATCCGTTCGCGTACGTTTTGTGGAACAATTTAGTAGATTTATGAACGTCTCTTGAGCGCCATGGGCATTTTGGGGAAAAACAGAAAACATTCTGATTAATGAGAATGATGAAATGGATCAGAATCTCAATATTGTGCTGAAGACAACAGTAGCGAACAGTTTAGACAAATTGACTCTACAGGTGACGACATCTAACGCAACAAACAAAATTTGCCATCACATTGGCGGATTGTTTTGTTTATCTGTAGCCATGACCACACCCACATAATCTTTGAACACAAATTTATTATTGGAAAGCTTCTCTAAACTACCAATTTTTTAAAGAAATTGCTCATCGATGGATACAGCCATTTTCCCGGACAGCTACTTACAGTAGTCAAACAAGAGACTCCTGCTGATGTTGTACATATTTTAATTCCAACGATATGCTGTTACCTTAACTTTGTAAAGGCAGCTACTTTAGTATGTAGTAATTAATGACAGAAGGCAAAGGCTTAAGGAACAGGATGTGGAAACTACTACAATGTTATCTTTTAACTAAGAATTTTTATACTTACTTATCCAAGTTTGCAAAATTGTGATTTTTTTCTTTTAATAAATACAAATTTTTTCAATTTATTTTTTTCCGATTAAATGCGAAATTTCATATATTGTATTTTTTTTAATGCGAAATTTACGTACCCCTAGTCATCGTAGTGGTTTCAAAACTGGCAACACTCTCAATTTAAACATAAACAATCTTATTGCAGCGAGTTCACGAACTCTAGCTCATTTATTTCTATATGGCTTGTATCTCTCAGCTGTGACAATTAGAATATTCGGAGGTTAAATCGTGTTTATAACAGCGCACTCAAAATTTTTGTATCCTGATCGGATGTACAATTTTTTTTAGTTCCAGTAAATGGCCGAGTACGGTGCACACCATGCCACTCATGGAGATGCGAAACCCTCTATTTTTGAAGTTATCGGACAAGAGAATTTAGTTACAGGCCTTCGATTAGCTTTCAGGCACATATTCAAGGTTATGCTTATTCTCTTCGGTTTAATTGAAAGGATAAATTAAACGTAGATTTTTTATATTTGCTCTAATAGTTAAAAGTACAGAAGTGGGTATCCCTCGGCACACTTTGGCAAAGTTTTCAAAATTTGCCCAAATCACACTAAAAAATGACTGTAACGGCATAGCGGACAGCACAATTTTGTCCATATTAAGAATGTACATTTAGTTTTAGGCGATTTAAATAGCATATGTATTTCAGAATAAATCCTGAATAACATTTTTTCCTTATAATTGATACTAAAGAATAGATTATTGTCATGCAAACAATAAAACAAAATCAAACTTTTGAAAAAAAACTCATCAGTCGACTGTTAATTTTTGGCTAACAGTAATAAAAACTTGGCATCTATGTAACTAAAAATAAATCCGTTAAATACAAACCTGTTATATTTTCTGCAATCTTATAAATGGATAAGATAGCTATAACTTTGCCGCATTGATCACCCACATCAAAAGGGGTACCCACATCCTTACAAGAGCCGTTTGCTGTAATGATTTCAACATCGTCCTGATTAGGAACTTCTCTGTAATGACTGTGATCTTTTATTGCAATATTAGTGAATTTTAATAACTTCACCAAACTGTGTCAAGATGTATTGACTTCTTTACTTTAACTTCTGTAATTAATACGTTAGGTGTGTCAGGGAGAGATATAGATTGGATGTTTCTTATTCTGTGTCAGTTGTTGAAATAATTTATGAAAATTAATGACAATTATAGTTTTTCTATTTACCTCTTTTCTGCCCCTCGGTTATCCCTGGTATTTTTAATATTGCAAATTATATTACAATTTCTGTTGTAGCTACATTCTGTTAATTGTATATTTGTTGTAAGAACATATATATAGTTCCTTTTTGCTCATGGAAGGCCAGTATTTTTATTTTTAACCAAATTTCACTTCAAACATTAAGTATAGCAACTTTGCCTCCCGGTACAAGTATACTCGATCCATGCAGGTTAGAACACACAACCTTCCGTATGTGAAGTGAGTGCATTAACCCCTAAGTTCTTGGGGCTTCAGATATTCTAAAGTTTTCTAGTATGTAGTCATTAAATTATTTTCAGAAAACAATACCATTGAACTATTGGAAATTTGAATATTTTTATGCTTAAATGTATTTATGTTCATAGACTTTTGCTGATGTTGTAAAACACTGTAAAAATCAACTTGTTTCTCATTGATTTGTGGGAATTTTTTTACCTTACCCTAGTATTTTTTTTTTTTTTTACTCTACCCTAGTTCAAGTGAATAGTAACTTCTTAAATCATTTATTTTAATTTCAAATTTTTATTTTATAATCTCACTAACAATTTAACTATTAAAAAACTGTGATTTGTAATATTGGCACAGTAATTAATAATATATAACTAATTTTTTTTCTGTAGTTATATCATGTGTGATGTTTCTTTGTTAGGCTATGAAACTAAATCAGATTCAATATTCCTTTGTCACTTGCTTTTTTCAATCAATCAGGGGGTAGTAGTGGGGGAATTGGCTTATGATTTCATTAATTCACATTTTACAAACGTTCAACTTTAGGCTTTTCTGACACACTGAGTAGAATGTGGCCCTAGGTTGCATTGTGAATATTGTTCATCTTAATGAGTATTATCACCCCTCTTATTTTGTCGACACAGTTTACAAACACCCTATATATATATATATCCAAAGACATAAATTTCCAATGATTGTCAATTCATTAGAAACATTTTCTTGGAAGCTCAACACTCAGTTGAGCAATTCCATTATCGCTACTGCCAACTTAAGTTATTAACATGCTGACTAAATTATAGTCTTAATTTTATATCACTACAAGGTGCAAAAGATTTTACGGCTTTTTAATATCATAGTTATTTTATTTACTATTTTGATAAATTTTTTACTTATTTTTTTATGGCAATTATTTTTTGTATCTATTGTAAAGTAATGTTTGATTCATATTGTAGGTTTTAGCTGAGAGTTCACCCGAGAGGTACAGCCTTTTGCATCAGTATTTTGATGAAGGTTATACTGTTGTAGATTCTGTATTCCAATATATACATCTTCGACTAAAAGGTAATTATTAGATTCTAGTGCCTTATTGTTATTAAATTATTTACTGCTTGTGTGTGTGAATATTTAAATGATTTTGGTGAAAATATTTAATATTTTTTATAAAATACTTTTAAAAATGATTTTTTTTGTTTAAACCAAGGTGGCTAGAGAAAAAAAGTATGAAATATATATATATATATATATATATATATATTTTAATTCAGAGAACAATTTATAAAACTTCCTGTATGAATTATTTTAGAAGTTGATCATTGAACCTGTATAGCACAGTAAGAGATTACTTACTCTGTTTATATATGTAATGTTTTAAATATTATGCCATCCATTCTAGCATTTCAACTCCTTTTCCTAAATCCAATCCCCAGTAATATTAATTTATCGCTTTAAAACCCTTAGCCACAGAACTTCCCATGAATCACATGCCTTTGCATTTCAACACGTGTATATGACCGAATTCAGGAGTGGGTTAGCATCGTGAGCCCCAAAATCTGCTGACCCTACAAATAATAGTCTCATTTTTTTTCCCCTCTTGCATTTAATGTTGAGAGGTGATATTATTCTGAGCCATTCTTCTGGAATGAATGGATGTACTATCGTTCTAATAAACAATTCGGCCTAACTGCTTCCAAATTTAATTTTATTCCTTTCAGACTGAGTCTAGTTCCAGCCATGTAAATGTGAGCTAGTTTTACCTTTCAAGTTATAATTTAAGGACATGATGTAATGGGTATATTACATATATATATATATATACACACACACAGTGGCGCACCCAGGGGGGTCCCAAGGGGCCCTGGCCTCTCCAAAGAAATAGAAATTGCATTATGAATATTGATTTTGCATTATAAATAATTTTATCCGTTCACCTTGCCCCCCCCCCCCCCCAAAAAAAAAGAAAAAATAAATAAATATATATATATATATATATATATATATATATATATATATATATATTCTGGGTGCACCACTGTACATACATCTGTAGAGGCAATGATCCACTTGTAATTTAACATTGCAGTGTAATGCTCGTGGCCAGTATATACACCCAAGTTTCTTCCTGAATGCTCTGCTCAAATATGCTCTTCTTCAGTGAGCATGGGTTGACCTGCAGTGACTTGTAATGTGATAATCAAAGTGATTCAAGAAAAAAACTGACAGTTTAGGGGAGCACGATTGCTCAACTGTAGTGGCTTAGTTTGTGGCTTGACACTGACTGTAATGCAGCAGTTTATAATGTAACTCTGCCCTGACTTGTAATGTATAAATCAAAGGGATTTGTGAAGAGAACAACAGCATAGTGGAGCATGATTGTGCGACATGAGCAGCTCAGCTTGTAGATCGCTTTCAAGCACTGACTACCATATGCTGATGTTTTAGAATATATTGTATTACATTTTGTTACAACTCAGTTTCCATCTTAAGTGTTTGCTTTTAGCCTGCATTTGTTTATAGTGTAAACTTCAGATGAAAGCTAAATTTGCGAATGGAAGTAGAGTGTTTGAATTATAATTAATTTCTTTACCTCATAAAATTTAAAAAAGTCACGAAATTGATTAATTTACTCAACTATTTGGAAGTTTTAGAATACAAGTTAATGTAAAGAGAAAAGCTAATTCACATCAACATTTCTTCAATTCACAACAGATTAAAAAAGTGTTGATTACATGCAAGTTTTTCACCAGTTTCCTTTAAGTCAGTGGTTCTCAACCTGGGGGTGCAACCCCTGGGGAGGTGGGCAGAGGGATATTCAGAGGGGGGGGGGGGGGGGTTGCAGATGGTTAGCAAAAAAATATGTGTAGAACATTTTTATTAGCATTAGTTACATTTTTTAGGCCTGGGGGAGGGCATGAGTGCTAAAGATTATTCAAAGGGAAGGGGACTCTAGACATTAAAAGGTTGAGAATTGCTGTTATGAGTCATATTTTACAAAATAGTCACAGCTCTCATGAGTAGAGCTGAAATTAAACGTTGAAGAATTATAATGATTTTATGGAGAGTTAGTTTCAATGGTGATTTGTCATGTCTTCAGAGACTTTCAAAATTCACAAGTAGTGTTTGTTTTTTACTTATCTATAGTGAATATTTTAAGGTTTCATTTCCATATGTTGTTCCTTCTTAGAAGACATGCAGGAATTATTTGTAAAAATGTAGAGCAGTTTTTTGCATTTACAGATAGGGAAAAAAATTAGTTTTCATATTTGTTGAAAAGGAATGGTCAAAGAATAGGATTTGTTGCTTTATGTGTTAAATATTAAGCAAAAGAGAGATGATTTCTACAGTTTATATAATGTTAAAGAAGTGTTAAGTGAATACTATTTAATACATTGAGAGCAATTTCATTGATTTAGTAAAAAAAAAGTGTCATTAATAAGAAAAATATTTCTTCTCTTATAAGGGTCTATTTAATGAAACTTTCACAATCCTATTTTTAAACTTTATATTTCTGTAAAAGTATTAAGTGAATACAGTTTAACACACTGAAGGCAATTTCATACAGGATTATAAAGAAAACAAGAAACTCATTAATAAAATAATTTTTTTCTTCTGTGATAGGGGGACTATTTACTGAAACTTTCTATGGCTTGAAGCGATTTCCTGACCCGAGATCACTAGATGTGTCAAAGAAGAAAGTTATCTGTTGGGTGTTGTTATCTGTCGTCGGGCCTTACTTGCAGTCGCAACTAAAAATCTTGTACGAAAATCTTAGATTAAAGTATGATGAAGGCACTTTGCAGTATAAGGTAAGTTAAAACATGGTCTTGAATATTTTTAATAGCAGAGCTCATACCTGAGTTTGAATGGAAGAAACGCTGAGCCATGAAGTAAAGCAATTAGTATTTATTTAAAACTAATAGAAATGCCTAATTTAGACATACCTCGATATTTTTTGTTTATAAAAAATATTTCAGTAATATCAGCCTGTTGTTGTTTCTAATACCCCCTTCCCCATTCAAGAATATTTGAGACTATAGTTGAATTAGAGATACAACTGGCATATCATCTTTCTTTATGATTATCCTTCTTTTGAATACATTTCTCAGACCTTTGCGTTTATTCCTTTATTCCATCGGAAAAAAATGCTTTTGGTTGTGCTTTCAGCCATTAATTCACCGTGTTTGCTTATCAGTTCACCCATCAAGTGTATCTATGTACCCAAAGCATTCTTCAATGAATGTCATGAGATCTCAGACTCTTTGACCACATTAATCAGATGACCACTCGCAGCTGCTCTATGGTGTGAACTGCTAAGGCACATCAATTTTTACCGTGCAAAATTTCAGTGTAGCTAAGCTATATGGTTATATATATATATATATATATATATATGTGGCTCTTGTAGATAAAAAAACACTAGATAATACATTCATCTTCTTTTCCAGGACTTCAGGAAATACGTAACCTTGCTGTACTTGAAAGTATATCCTGTCTATAATTTTGTCTCAGAAATGATCATTCTGTGCTATTACATGGCATATGGACTAGGCATTTCAAGTTTCCACTCCCCTGCACTCCATGTGACATCAACTAGACTGGTTCCTGTTTCTTTGCCGGATATGCATGATGATGCATGGAAATCGTACATTCCTAAGAGCCAACATGGGTACAGGTTTTTATTAATGTGTGTTTGGATGTTTGGTTGGGATTTACACTCTTGAGCTATGACACACTGTAGTATCTTGTGCGTGTGTGGATGTATATATATATATATATATATATATATATATATATATAAGTATGTATGTTTGTACATATATATCCATGTATACACATATACAAACATCATGTATGTATGTACTTGTACAAATCTCACTCTCTCTCTATATACACACACACACACACACACACATATATATATATATATATATATATATTATATTATAATTCCCAATACAGCACCCCAACTCCCATGATGCTATCTTTAACTGAGTTGCAAAATTATTTTCAAAAGTAATATCTCAAATGCAAAAAACATCAACGATTTCTGATTATTTTACTAGGAAATTAATGTAAGACCCAATATTTTTTATTTCATTCATTTTTACTTTTAAGTTTTTATTATTTTAGAAATTGTCTTTCTCTTAAATTCTGTATATACTTTAATTACTTTTCATCACCAATGCTTAGTGGATAAAAAGTGAACAACAGAATGTACATCATAATCGTGTGCTAATATAGAATTCATATAAAAATCTTAATTTTCGCTCAAGTGATGAAAAGTTCGGATTTTTATCAATTTTTATTATATTGCTTTTTGTAATGACCTTTTCCTATGGGATGGGGGGTGGGGTAGGGGTTTGTTAGGTTTTTTATAAGTTTTCATTCTAGCAACCACACATTAATAACAACCATTGACTATGGGACAGGGGGTTGGGGATGTGTTAGGTTTTTTATCAATTTTCACTGCAGCAACCACTTATTATAACAACCATTGCCTTTGGGACAGGGAATTGGGGGTGTGTTAGGTTTTTCAATTTTCACTGCAGCAACCACTTATTATAACAACCTTTGCCTATGGGACAGGGAATTGGGAGTGTGTTAGTTTTTTTTCAATTTTCACTGCAGCAACCACTTATTATAACAACCTTTGCCTATGGGATTGGGGATGTGTTAGGTTTTTTATCAATTTTCACAACCTTTGCCTATGGGTTGGAGGAGATCATTATAACAATTGCCAATTGCATATATATATACACCTATCCCTCGATTTACATGGTAGATGCATTCCATGACATATTGTGGAAATCGAAACCATGTAAAACAAGACACAACATTCATATTAAGCAAGGGGATAGGTACAAGCCATAGTTATGTTTATAATAGCAGTGTAAAAATGCTAAGAGTTTATGCTGAAGTGAGGACTAAGAAATTTAAGTAATATGCAATGATAAATTATTTATTTACATATGTATTTCAAAAATTAACGTCTTACCTCGTGTAGAGACAGGAGGACACCTGAACTAGGATTGACAATATGGAAATAAAACAAAATCTACTTTAATGACGCTAGTGCTAAATGCAATGCGATGCAATGTCCTTGTGATGTCTATGCAGATAATTTATGAGTGTGTTTAATGTAAAACACTCAAATAATGTATTGATATTTTAAAAAAATTTATAAAATTTAGAAACCTCTTAAAAGCAAAACTGTGTAAACTGAGTACTGTGCAAATTGAGGGACAGGTGTATATATATATATATATATTTACAAGTAGCCCTCCTACAGCACGGCATCTTACAACACGATTTTGCTCTAACACGATAAGATAAATTGCGGGAACCCTCATATAACACGGTTTCACTCTAACACAATAAAAAAATTGTGAAAATCTTTGTACAACACTGTTTTTCTATAGCAGTAGATAACATGATTTTTGTTTAACACATTTAAAAACTAAATTACCTTAAAATAATGACTGGAAGGAATAATGAACTATACTGGTTTTGCATGAAAATGTATATACAAATTATAGTTTATTCATTTATAACTCTATAAAATTACAAGAAAGCCTAAGCTTAGATGAAAATCTTGAATCATTTTTCCTGAATGAAGACCCTCCTGCTGAAAGAAGCCGAAAATTCAAACGGGAGCTGCAAAATTGTTTATCTCCATACCGTGAATCTACAAAAACCTTATAAGAACCAGCAAATAAACCAAAATTACAGATTTTTTAAAGTGGATAGAAGGTGTAAAAAATCTAAATTAAGAAAAAGGTTCTGAAGGTGAAGATGATATCGTTCAATCGCAAAAAAGTTCTCCTTTGATTGTACTAAGCAGTAATGAGGAAGAAGTTTTTTAAATTCAGGTTGCATTAAATGAAAATAACATTTTTTTGTTTCTTTTCATTTTGTGTTATACATACATTTATATTTTTAATAAAAATTAATTTGCTTATATGGAATTTTAAAAAATGTTTGTTTTTAATAAGTTTTCAGTACGTAACCCCCTTTTTGAACTGTTTCTGGGTCTCATATAACACAGTATTTTCTAGGAACCTATCTACCGTGTTATAGGAGGGTTACCTATATATATATATATATATATATATATATATATACATATATATATGTATATACATATATATATATATATATATATATATATGCATACATATATATATATATGTATATATATATATATATATATATATATATATATATATATATATATATATATATATATATATATATATATATATATATATATATATATAAACTTTTCTCGCTGGCCACTCTGATAAATGGTCATATTTTGTATAGAAACTATTCAATACACTCCATAGAGAAGTTTTTCTGTGTATATGCAGGGTGTCCCATAATGATTGGGACAAATTTTAAGGGGAGGTAGGGCATGTCAAAAGGATTTAAAATTGCATAGCAACCCATGGTCACAAACATCATGGGAAAGTGGTATCAGAGGTACTAGAAATGAAGGAATAGAAGACAGAGATTATCAGAAATATTTATTACTCATAAATATTACATATGCTGTGGTAGATGATATCATTTGAAAAGGTTACAAAAGATGCTCAATGTTTCCACAGTTACAAGTATGCAAGCGTTACAGCGATGGACCATGGATTGGCGGACATGTTCGAAAACACCTGGATTTGCTTGGATATCTGCAGCAGCGCAAACAATTCTTGCAACTAGATCCATTTCAAACTCGACAGGTGTTTCATACACAGCACATTTAAGTGCACCCCAAAGAAAGAAATCCGGAGAGCGTGGGGGCCAGGAAACTGGTCAGCCACGCCCAATCCACTGTTGACAAATGAAGCACTCAAATGGCTCGGAACACATCTTCCATAATGGGGAGGAACCCCATCACGTTGAAACCACATGTTTCTTCTCACATTTTGCGGCACAGACTGAAGTAACCCTGGTAAAACCTTTTCCAAAAAGATGAGATACTTTGCCGATGTCAAAGTTGATGATGGTAACAGGTAAGGCCCGACTAATTAGTCACCGTCCAAACGTGCCGAAACATTCACTGAAAAGCAATGTTGGGCATCATGCAGTCTCACTCTGTGATGGTTTTCTTCAACCCATAAATGCGCATTGTGTTGGTTAAACACACCATCTCGAGTGAAATATGACTCATCCGTGAACAAAACGTAAGATGAAAAATTTACATCTTGGCCACATTGGTCGAGATACCACTGCGCAAAACTCACACGTGCAGGATGATCTGAGGGGAGCAGTGCCTGTACCCTTTGAAGATGATATGGGTATAAGGATTTGGCTTGCAAAACAAGATGTACAGTATTCCGAGATTGTCTTGTTTTGCAAGCCAAATCCTTATAATCCTAGGAATTCGAAATCCTAGGAATTCGAATACCAGCATACGTGCCGTCGCAGCTGTCATAAGATGTACAGTATTCCGAGATTGTCTTATGACAGCTGCGACGGCACGTATGCTGGTATTCGAATTCCTCTCTACGGCATCCAGCACATTCTGTTCCATGAAGGACGTACGAGTCACTCATGGCCTACCCTCACTCTTCCTACTACCTCTGAATGAACCATATTCACACAAATTGTGATGGACATTCGAAAACACACAGCGGTCCGGTATATCTTGCTGTAGGAACCGTTCGCGATACAGTCGTTGAGCTGGTCGTGCATTGCAATCGGCCTGTCCGTACACTAAATGCATGTCTACCAGCTCTTTATTCAAATAATGTTGCATGCTCTTAAGGCGACTATTGCTTGAATGACGAAAAATCAGATTTTTCTCCTCGGGATCTTTCCGCTCCAACACCACATAGCGGCGTACGCTGACGATTGCAACCATGGGTTGCTATGCAATTTTGAATCTTTTTCACATGCCCTACCTCCCCTTAAAATTTGTCCCAATCATTATGGGACACCCTGTATATATATATATATATATATATATATATAAATAAATAAATGTGTGTGTAATGTAATATATATATATATGTCGTTATAACAAGAGCCGATGGTATCATGAAATATCACTTTCTTTTGCAGCCACATGTCCACCATTATTTGGAACTGGATCAATGGTTTGGTTGGTGGTGTCACTTTGAGCATATCCATTGGTGCCTTCGTAACTCAATTCCTGGACTGGTGGTACAGCCAGGAAGGAGTGAAGACGAAATTCCTCTCTCTGCCATCGCCCCCTCCCCCGTCTCAGGTAGGGCTGCCCGAACATCTCTTTTAGAGAGAACATGTTCTCTTTTTTTTGTCCTGATTTTTTTATTCATTCTGTTGGTATCTTTTTGTCCTCAATTGTGTGTGTGTGTTTATATGTATATGTGTATGTATATATGTATATGTGTATATGTATATGTATGTGTATATGTATATGTAAATGTATGTATGTTATATGTGTATATGTATGTATGAATGTATATATGTGTATATGTATGTATGTATGTATGTATGTATGTATATATGTGTTTATGTATGTATGTTTATATATATTTACGTATATATATAAATGTATATATGTGTTTATGTATGTATGTTTATATATATTTACGTATATATATAAATGTATATATGTATATATCTTTATATGTATGTATATACAGTAGAATTTCGATCTATCGTTTTTCAAGGGGAAAAATGAAATGAACAATAAATACGGAAACATAACAAATGAATATGATCATATTGGGACTTCATGAAATGAACCACACATATGGGAAAAATGATTTAGGAAACGATCAATCAAGATTCCACTATATTTATATATATATATATATATATTTACATATTTATATATATATCCCTTCAGCAGGATCGCCAATTTTTGTAACACCACCAGGCTCGTGTTGCATAAAGTGCAATGTCTCTTTAAACATTGATTATTCCTTTTGTAATTAACTTTTTTTTCTCAAATTGCAAATAATAATTCTGCATTTTATGACAAGATATAAAATCTTGATAATAATGAGATTATTTATAATTGAAGGCCAAAAATAAATAAGAAGAAATTTTCATAAAAAAATAAAATTTATTTTTAAAACACAAATAATTTGTTCAATTCTCTTCAGTTTTCTTCTATTTCTTCACATTGCAAACATATAGTACGGATTTTGAAATGCGCCTTGCATGAAAAACTATTACATTTACCAAACTTTATCGTGGTAGTTACATTATTTAGCTGTCTGCATATATATTACACTTTCGTTTTTTTTCCAACACCTCTGGTTCTACTTCTTGGGAAGTTTCCACTTTATATTTTAGTAAGAATCCAGTTATGTCTGGAGGAAAAGATAGAATATTTGCCTGGGTGTTCGATTGGCTTTCAAGAAGTTCTAAAGCCACAGACTGCAGATACAACCGCCTTCTTTCAAAACTGTCCGATTTATTGGTTCTAAGGACAACTCGCGAATTGATTCCTATTATGTCCCAAAACCTAAAAAACAACGAGAGAGTCTATCTTTGGGATATGCAGGATACCGTGTAATAGCTGCACATTTGATCCACTACATCAACTCCTGCTTTTGTTGTATTATAATCCAGTATAATTGCTGGTTTACCAGAATCGTCATCCACTGTTGCATCATCATGCATTGCTGACAAAAGTATGACTCCCTTATCTTTTTTCGTAGCATAGGAACATATTGGTCCTATGCTACAAAAAGTAAAATTACTTTTAACATCGGGAACAAAATTATTAATAATTATTTAGTATTTC
The DNA here is from genome assembly GCA_907164885.2 of Dolomedes plantarius. NCBI lineage: Eukaryota > Metazoa > Arthropoda > Arachnida > Araneae > Dolomedidae > Dolomedes > Dolomedes plantarius. The sequence goes on along the minus strand of OU015490.1, from coordinate 135,549,532 downwards.
AAACTTCATCAGGACATTTATTTGATTAGCCTTTTTAAATTTATAATCATACAAAAGCAACTTTGTAAATGCTTAGAATTATTTTAGCGAAATAACCAAAAATAAAATAAGGAAATTTTCTTACATGACCAGGCGCACTGTGCACAGAGTGCAACAAATATGTAGTACGATCCAAAAGTTCGGGGAATTGGTGTAAAAGTCATTACCTTAAAAAGTTTATATTGCCGATGCACAAGTAACTTCAAAGTAATCACCTTGGGCGATGACACACTTTTGCCAGTGCTCGTATAACTTCTGGAAGCACTGCTGGAAGCCATTTTTCGAAAGCTCGCGTAAGGCCTCCTGCGATGCTGCTCTCACCTCATCTGGTGACACAAAACGGCATCCCTTCAGAAGGTTTTTCATTGATGTAAACAAATAAAAATCACACGGGGCTAACTCCGGTGAATACGTAATGCTCCTTGTTTACTGTTCTGCCTTCGGGAATAAATTCTGAATGAACAATTCCTTGAGAATCAAAAAACACATCCATCATGACTTTCGCTTTGCTCCGATCCTGCGGGAATTTCTTTGATTGCGGTGAGGAGGGTGATTTCCATGTTGAAGAAGCACATTTTGATTGGATATCAAATAAATAACACCATGTTCCATCACCTGTTATGATGTGGTTAAAAAAAACTGGATCCTTATCGGCTTTGTCGATTAAATCACCCGATATACTCATTCGTACTTCCTTTTGTTCAGAAGTCAAAAGCCGGGGGACAGTGTGCTGAGACACTCGGTGCATATTAAGATCTACTGCTAAAATACGCTGGCAACTAATCTTTGATAAGTGAGTAGCCGCAGCAATTTTTTCAAGGGTTTGGCGACAATCTTTGCGAATACATTGAGAGACCAACTCAGCATTTTCCTTGTTCCGTGAAGTCAAAGGTCGGCCAGGGCCTTCATCATCTGTGAAGGATTCTAGACCCTCTTTAAAATGCCGCTGCCATTTGTACACCTTCTATGCCATGGTAGAATCACCGTACACCTTTCATAGCATTTTTAAAGTCTCCGTAAGTGTTTTACCTATACGCTGACAAAATTTAATGTTGTAGCGCTGCTCATTAAAAACCATTTTTATTACGTTGCAGAATAAATGTAACTATCTCTGGAAGAAAACAGCAGTGCGTGCAATTTAATCACGTGACATGGGTAAAAACAACCTGAACACATACAGTTTGTTTGGTTGAATCCTTTTCATATGCTGTCACTTCAAATACATTCTTTTGTTGTCATAGATTATCGCATTCCCTGAACTTTTGGAACGTACCTCGTAGAAGTATCCTCTGTTGGAATCACGAATAAAAAGGAATGGAAAGGAATACAAAAGTCAGAAAATCAGACCTGCATTAGAAAGCATGTAGCTATAAATAGAAACTTCTTAGAACATCCAAACCTTACATGTAAAAACAAACCATTCAAAATTCTGAAAATGTTGCACTTTATACACTGGCGCACCCGCTGAAGGGTTATACACACACACATATCTATATATATATATATATATAAATCTATACCAATTTTATTTTCATAGGGTTTTATTACAAAATTAGAGAGAATTATATTTTTATATTATTTATAATTTATTTATTTATTTATTTATTTATTATTAATAAATATCCTTTATTTATTTTTCATATAATTTATTATTCTAGAATTATTCTATAGTAATATAAATGATAAGATGTAAGTTTTATTCTGTAAGTTATAGATCAGGGGGTAAATAATACAACAAAATAGTATTAATTTTACGAATGCATTTCCTGCTGAACATAGCTTACTATATATTAACAAACCTGTTATAGCAATGAATTCAGTCAACTGAAACTGCATTTGACATTTTTCAGTGGCCGTGTGACACACCTGCCGATGTGTGCCCCATTTGCAAAAACAAAAGGACGAACGACACTGCCCTCAGTAGTAGTGGGTGAGTTTTCATTCATATTTTTATTTATAAAATGAAATAGTTTCGTTGACTTTCATAGAAATAGAAATTATTTATATAATTTATTGCTTATTACATTACATCTCTATTATTCTATATTACATCTGTATTTTTTATTCATATAATTTATTATTCTATAATAAGATAATATATAACTCATACAATTTATAATTCTTTATTATAGGTTTCATTGTATCTTATTCTATATTCTATATTACTTCTACATTTAATAGTCATAAATTATTTTTCTATGATGAGATAATTGAAAAGATAAAATTCTTCTATAAAAATGTAATACATAACATTCTAATGATTTATTTTTCTATATTACATGTTATATTACATCTTTATTTTTCTATATTCTATATTGTTTCTTTATTTATTTTTTCATATAATTTATTATTCTAGAATTATTCTATAGTAATATAAATGATAAAATGTAATTATTCTATAATAAGATAATATATAATCATTCTTATAATTTATTTATTTTTTATAATTATCCATATAATTTATGATGGTAATTACATATCGTAGCTGAAACTTGGTGGCTTTTTGCACTTGTCGCAATATCAGATCGCCAACAGCTCATTTCACGATGGCAACCTATTTTCTAACTGCAAGTTGCAGACATTTTGAGCAACAGCATGTTAAAGAAATACAAACATGTTGAAAATGCATGGCATAATAAAAAAGTTAAAAAAATCGGCAGATGAAAAGATTTTGATTATAAGTAATATTAGATCTATTTACAAATTGTGCGCTGATGACAAAACAGTTAAAAACAGAAAAAATGTTAAAAGAAACACAAATCTTTGGAACCATAAGTCTCAGGATGCTGCAATTTTGCATGGTGGTTGCTCTTATGTCCTAGGTGCTCGCTAAGGAATCTTTTTAAAAATATTTGAATTTTAAGGTTGCTTTGTACTAAAAAAAATCTCATTTCCCTTTTCTACTTCTTCCCGACTCTTGTAGTGGGAGGAGTCCAGTTGACAGTTCGAGAATTCCAACAACCTTAGGATTGACAGTTTGAGGGATTGTAATGACTCTCTCTCTCTATAGGGGGTCAAACGCTGCACTCCAATATCCTCGCCTTTCCAAATAAACCCCAAAGCGAAATCGCAAACTGCTGGTCTGTAGCTGGTTGTAGCAGGCAAAAATTCAAAATGGTCCAAGGCTTATGATTTTGCCATCAGTTTACTCATGGCTACGATCGGTCCCGCCATAAGCATAAAAGTAAAATTAAGACCGACTTCCACAAAATCAACGAGAAATTAAACAAAGCAAAAAATACAAAATATAAATTTCACTGAAAGAAAGTTCTGATTTTGTGTCTTGAAACAATGTTCTAAATTATCCTTATCTACAGAGAGAAAGTTAGTACTTTGAAACTATTTATTAATATGAGTTCATTACAGACAATACTAAATTAAGGATTTTAATACTGAAAATTTGGGATTTGTTGGGGAAAATGAAATTAGGTTTAAAAGAAATAATCTCAGAAAACTTTGAAACTTCAAGGAATTGCTCAGAGGATTCCGATAAATTAAAGATATCTACAATATCGCACATTGGGGGGATATTGCAGATACCTTTAATTGTAGTTTCGATTTAATCATTTGGAAATCACCAGTCATTTGCTGCTAATAAGTATCCTGTGTCTGTATTATAAAGCATGACTGTAATAAGAATTTTAGATATCTTATGTTCAGCTTTCACAAATTTCAACCTATTCCAATTGAAGCAAATACAGGTCGAAAACTGCCACATGTTACTTTATCCTTCTTTTGAAGTTAGTAATTTGTTATTTAAAAAAAAACTGCTTATCTGTTGTGTATAATAATATTCGGAACTTTAATGCGATAACGTATCTGTATTTTCTAAAATTTGAGAGCCATTACAATGTATTTTGAATTCTTTTATCTAAACATAGTAAGAACTACATTTTTTCCCTTTAATTTATATGTACTTAATTAAAAACCATTCTTCCTGACGTCGTCTTTGTGTGCGTTAAAGTAAACAAACACTGACTTCTTGCACATAAACTTCAGAAAAGGTTCGATATCTTGAGAAAATTGTCTAATATAGGTATAATAAAAGTACTATAAAATAATTGTGCATGATTATTGAAAAGTTTTTACATGACACAAATGTAGAAATTCTAGAATAATTAAACGGTAGATTGTTTTTGTTGTAAGTTTTTCCAAATATGATGGGTCCCATGGATAAGACATTGAAAGAGGTGCCAAAATAAGGCAGAGTAAAGATGCAAAATTATCAACAAATAATAATAAAATATAATAGTAACTAATAATAGCAAATAGTTTCAAACTAGTTGATATAGTTTAGGCCTCAGACAATGGTGTTTAATGCATTTATAAAACTTTTCAATACATTCAAAACTCCATTGATTTGTTCTTAATTATTTATACTTTAAAGATGAACTTGAAAGAAAGTTTTCGTATCTCTGTCCTGTATATATTTCTTACCTTTTTCTTTTTTTCCTATATATACCTAAAACTAAATACCTGTGCTTCACAACGGAATACATAACTTCAATAGTAAACTGTTGTCATTTCTTTGAGGAGTTAACCCTATAATTTAATGATCCAACATTAAATAAGGGTTTTTATATTTATATTTATTTCTTAATTTTGGGGGCCTTATGCTCCTTCTGGATTTTTTAGCTTTCTTAGTACCTAGGGCCTTAGATGAGCCACCATGCAAAATTTCAGCCTCTTAGGTCTTATGGTTCCAGAGATGCAGTGATCAGTCAGTCCGTGTTTTATTTTGAGGGTTTAAGTCCCTTTTCACATCAGATTTTTAAAAATATTTCTTAGTGAGCGTCTAGAGCCGAAGTGTAACCACTATATAAAATTTCAGCTTCCTAGAACCTTTGGTTCGAGAGATACAGTGATCAGTGAGTGAGTAGCATTTGGCTTATATATATATATATATATATATATATATATATATATATTGTAGATTTAAAATGGAAAAACATAAGGCATTGGTACACATTTGAAAAAAAAATGAGTTTTCCAAAAAGTGTAGCTCTGTCTGTTTTGGGCCGATTTTAATGAAACTCGGTATGTACATGCTTCTTGAGCCTTACTTTATTTTAAAAGTAATCAGGCTGAAATCCAATGGTTTTATTAGAGCATTCCTAGAGCAGAAGGGACTTCAACAAAAGGACCCGATAGTGATCTTTTACCATTACAGGGAAGTTATGTCTTTTCAGGCAAACAGGAGTCGATGAGGGGTGGTTCAGCCACCTCCGCCCATTTGAAGCTGAAGGAAACCGCATCGTTACGAGATATTTCCGCACTTGACCATTTGTCTAGGGGTCGGCATTGAAAGGAGACTAGCTTTTGACTTCAGTCGTCATGTTTTCAACCTGTGAAACGAGACATTATCTAATCTTGGCTCAGTTTACTATCATGCGTAACAATAATATTTAAAAAAATTAAGAATATGGGTAGATGTCGGAAACAGACTGGACACTTGCACTTATCATCAAAAAGAAAGCGCCGTTCAGCTGAATATTTGAAAAAATACTGGAAAAGGTAAGACATTTACTGAGCTTTTCAATAATTAGTTAAATCAATAATTTAACTTTTTGATATATTTTATATGCTGCTGTTTATCTAACAGTAATATCCGCTTTAACATTTATTTACAGAAAGAAAGAAAATGAGTCTCCAATTCAAGAAACAACTGAGGAATTATGCATAGAGCCACGTCTTGAAGAACGTCCCTTTGAAATATCTGGTCGAAGGATTATTGATATTAATTTTGTTATTAAAGAATTGCAGACCTTAAATCACCATAGTAGTTTAGATTATGGTTTAAGTGAAATGGTAATTGTGTCAGAAAGAAAAATGGGATTTAAAAGCTGTTTGCAATTTAAATGCAAAATGTGTCAATTCAAAAAAGGAATCTGGACAGAAGATACTGAAGATTAAAAAAAAAAAACATCAATTCAGATGCCGTAATTAGAATGATGAGTATCGGAGCAGGATTTTGGAATATGGAGGAACTATTTTCCACCTTAGAAATTCTACCATTATCCAGTAAAACATATGCAAAGGAGCATGTGAAAGTGTCAAAAGCATGGGAAATAGCAGCTGAAAAAGAAATGGGAAAAGCAGCAGAAGAAGAGAAAAGAAAAGCTATTGAGCATGGTCAGGTGGAAGCCGACAGAATTCCTCTTTTGACTGTTGTTGCAGATGGAAGTTGGGCAAAAAGATCCTACAGGACTAATTATCCTTCATTATCTGGTGTGGTATGTATTGAATATCAGTAATTTTTTCTTTACGTAAATGTAACCTGGTAGGAGGGACTTGTAATTTATATGTGTGTGTGTGTCTCCTTTTATACATAACTCTGATCGGTTAGAAAATCTTGGCTGATATCTAATTAATCCTCGTGAAACATTAATTTTTAATTCTTTGATTGTAAAATTTATGAGCTATTTATCTTTTGTAAGATATTAGATACTTACGTTACTTGTTCTAGTGATTTTGGGGTTTCTCTTCACTGCACATTGTTTCAAATTTTGGAGACAAGGCAGGAAATAGAAACATAAACACACATGCACAGCATAATTTAGCACTTGGCCACTGGATGGCATACACTACAGAGGCTGTTCGCACATTTTTTAGACGATTTTGGTAAGCGGTAATAAAAAATCGTTTGCTGCAAAAGAAATAATTGCAATTGTACTATGTTTTTAAAAGTCAAAATTATCGTCTGCGGCTTGAAAGTTTTGTTTTTATTCAAAATGGCGTTTTTAACAAAGCAGTGGTTCGAAGGCTACATTTATGCTCTTTCCGAAGAGAAATATGCATACTCCGTTATCCAAAAACGATGTGAGAGTCATGGTTTTGTGATATCTAAAGCGTCGATAGGTAATATCGTCAACAAGAAAGGAAAAAAAAACGTCAAATTGGAGCCTCAAGTGGGACAAAAATTCCAAACAAGTATCCAAGGAAAAAGCGGACATCTTCGACTATTGCAAAGGTACGTTGTTTAATATTAAAAGAAAATCCCCCTAGTCAAAGGACAGTTGCAAAATCATTAAAATGCTCGGTGTCCACTGTAAACAAAATGATAAACGTTGATTTAAATCTTAAGAAAGCGAAAAAACGCAATGTGTATCGTCTTCTTCCAAATCATATCGCTGAACGCAGGACACGCTGCAGAATTCTATATGAAAAACACTTATCCAAAGAAAAATGGAAAACAATTGTCACAATAGATGAATCACGGATGTATTTAAATGATTGCAACAAAAAAAGAGCCATTTATTATCATAAAAGGGGAGAAGAAAATTTAAGTACATGGTTCAAAGAATCGAAAGAAAGTTTTTCTAAGGGATTCATGATTGTTGCTGGTTTATCTTATAATGGCAAGTTAAAAATAAAGAGAGTGGAAAAAATGTCAAGATTAACTCCGAATACTATCAGGAACATATTTTATCGCCAATTTTTCTGAATGAAATACCATCGCTTTCCTCACAGTGCCATCAATCTGTGAGACTCCATCAGGACAAAGCTAGCAGTCAAACATCAAAATCCACTGTAAATTTCCTAAAAGAAATGGAACAAAAAACTGGTATCAAGGCCATACCCTTCACTGATATCCCTACAAAATCACCCGATGTATCACCTATGGATTATTGTGCTTTCGGACTTTTAAAATCTGCATTATCCAAACGTCGTCCCAAAACTCTTACAGGACTCTGGAAAGCTGTTCAGGAGGAATGGGATAGAATACCTCTTCTGACACTTCAAAAGGCATTATTATCCTGGAAATTGCGGTGTCGAAAGATAGTTCAGAATAAGGGATGTCAAATAGAACATTTAAAACACAAGAATTTTATGCAATTTAGTTTTGTGAATACAATATACATCGTCTAAAAAATGTGTGAACAGCCTCTGTATTTCAGTATGACTATATTATAACTAATTCTTCATGCAAAGTAAACATAAAAATTTATAAATTTTTGTTAAGTTATCTTCTTTTAATTATATTTGACAGGATGACGATGAGGTGAAAAATTTGCAAAATATTATTTAAAAATTTAAAATGTTTTTAAATATATATATATATTTTTTTCCAGGCAGCAATCGTGGGATATTACACGAAAAAGGTTCTTTTTATGGGAGTGAAGAACAACTATTGCTCCATATGTAGGAGAGCTGAGAGAAGTAATATTGATATTCCGGAGTATGGTTGCTACCAAAACTGGCAAGGGAGTTCATCCGGTATGGAAGCCGGTATAATTGTGGATAGTTACAAGCAAAGCTTGGTGATGTATGGAGCCAAGTATTGGATGCTTATTGGCGATTGTGACAGTAATGTCTACAAAAAAATCTTAGATGCAAGAGCATGTGATAACTTAACAGTAGAAAAAATAGAATGTTAAAACCATTTGCTCAGAAATATGTGCTCCAAACTTAGAGAAGTGGTTAGAAACAGTAAATATGGTCCTTGTTATCTAAGAAAAGAACTTGGCTGTAAAATTCTCAAAATGAGATAAGCAGTTGTGCGTGCTGTTCAATAGAGGAAAAATCAAACAAATATATCTTCACATGAAATTCAAAAAAGTTTGCGTAAGGACATTTTAAATGCCCCTCTAGATATATTCGGGGAACACAAAAGATGTGAAACATATTTTTATAAAATACCGCAATCTCAAAATTTCATTCCTGAATTCACAAAATGTGGACTGCTTTACAGAATAATGGACATTTTAAATCAATTAGCAGACAATGCAAAAGACAAAGTCAATGACAGTGCAAAGTCTGTTATTCGATGAAAATAACAATTCTGTTGAAGAACTCAATGCAAGAGTTACCAAGTACATCGGTGGCAAACAAGTGAACTTTTGCATGAGACAGTTTTCCAAGCTAGGTACAAAGCAGCAGCGTTGTCTCATAATACTAAAACACCAAAGCGAGAAATGTTCCTGGCTCTCCATGGAAGAAGTCCAGGTACACAAACAAAGTTGTTTGAAAAAAGGAGTGTTGGCAATGAAAGCAGAAGTAAACATATAAAAAAAATCTGGAGGTTTGGTTCAACAACCGAGATGTCTGTTTCCCTCTGTAGAAGAAAAAGCAAATTATGGAAGCCAGGCACAAAGACCAGATCTTCCATCTGATTTGTTTAACATTAACAAAAATGAATTTCTGGAAGCCCTTAAATTTACAGAGGAAGAGAGGGTACAAATACAAAAACAGACTATTCTCCAAAGAGATAGCCCAGTGTGGCTGGAAGAACGAAGAAAATGCCTAATGGCGTCAAATTTTGGCCATGTATGCACAAGAAGGGCCGATACAGGATGTGAAAATTTAGTAAAATCGCTTTTGTATTGCCAGTATGACAGCAAGGCCCTCAGATACAGTAGGCATCACGAAAAAGATGCTTTACATTGCTTAAAAGAATGTGTTAATATAAACATCAAACCATGTGACCTTTTTGTAGATTCTGAATTGCTGTATCTAGGTGCTACACCAGATGGGCTAATCGAAGATGATGGTGTCATAGAGATCAAATGCCCCTTTTTGTGCCAAATAATCTTGCCAGAGGAAGCTATTGCTTCCCGAAAATTCACGTTTTGGACTTATAATAAAAAAACGAAAGTAATTGGCCCAATTAATAAAAAACACATTTATTATTATCAAGTCCAAGGCCAGCTAAACATAACAAAAAAAAATATTACTTATTTGTGCTGTGGACCAAACAGGGTGCAAAGGTTGAAAGAATCAAAAAAGATGATTTTTTGAAAAATTGTATAGAGTCAAAAGTTAAATTATTTTATTTCGATTGCTTACTTCCAGAGATTTTAGATCCACGATATCTGAGATCAATGCCAATACGCAATCCATCTTATATTTTGGCTGCACAACAAAAGAAATATAAAAAATTTCAAGAAAAACTTGAAGTTAGTAAAAAAAAGCTTGAAAGATTATTTTTCTATTTAACATTTTTTCATGTAATTAAATAAATTATAAATAATTTTAGTGCTTGTACAGTGGATAATTTTAGTTTTTATGTGTTATAATATTATTTTAATGATAGAGAAATTTGAAAATCTTAATTTAATTTTTATTTATTATGCTTACATTTGGAATATGTATGCGCGTAACATTCGATTAAATTGTGTTTTTAAATTGCTCATTCACAAACAATCATTCTCAAATGTGGTATATGCTCTGTTGAGTGCGGTATATGCGGCAATATGTTTTGTTTCTTTGTTTTTCTTTGTCAGTTTAATGATTTGAAGTTTGCACAATTTAAATTGTGATTTGAAATATTGTTTTGTATATATGGTGATATGTGTCACTTTCTTTTTTTTTTAATCTTTCATAATCCTTACCCAGGGCCGTATTTCTAAATAGGCTAAGTAGGCTGCAGCGTAGAGCGGCAAATTTTCAGAGGTGGCAGTTTGGCAATTTATTCAAAGGTTAAAATGATTTAACGAATCTTAAAAGAAGTAAAAAAAAAACAAGTAGATAACTAATTTGATTATATAATTTATTATGTAAACCATTAAAATTGTAGTTTTATCTAAACTAAATGAGCTTTATGTTTAAAAAAGATGAAAACACCAATGAACTCTATCCTTTTATTGTATAAAACAAATGTATTAAGCAAATATGAACTATAGAGGGGGCGGTAAATGGACTTGAGCCTATAGGCGGCATACTCTTAAATCCGGCCCTGTCCTTACCCTTTCTACACAAACTTGCAGTTTGACTTCGTTTTATAATGTTTACATTCATAATAGGTATTGCATAACATTCGATTAAATTGTGTTTTTAAAGTGTTCATTCATATTAAAAATCATTCTCAAATGCTATGTTTTGTTTCTTTGTTTTACTTTGTCAGTTTAATAATTTGAAGTTTACATTTAAGATCTCCATTTATCCGTTCTTAGTTTTTCTTATAATTAAGGATGAACTTAAAAGGAAATTTACTTTGGTTATCTGTAAAAAGAAAAAAAAAAGAAATTGAGACGGCTGGGATATGACAACGAGCCCAACATGAGGGGAGTTATTTCTGATATTCAGTCAAGAGTTACATAATTCGTAAATCATGCCGACCACTGCGAATGCATAAACGGCAAGGTTTTGTATATAAGTCACATTAACTAAACAAAACAACTTAAGTTCAAAAATAACATAATTCTTGCCTAGCCATATCCGTGGCAACAGACTCTCTACTTGGAGGTCTAAAAAAAATTAAATTTTCGAGCTGGCCGTTTCCGGTTCCAGTCGACTTTTTCCTTTCTGTATTTATTTCTGATTACAAGCAAGAGTTACATAAATTAATCCCAGAGCTTTTCTGTTTGTTTGTTTGTCCCATGTTCCTGCCCCCCCCCCCCCAGCAAACCCCCATACCCCTCTCGCAAATGACCCTACGACGGTAGAATCCGCTGAATGTGTGTAAACGTGCATAGGGTCACATGGATAACTAGTTCAATCTGGCGTCAAAAAATCCGCTAGCGCACAGTGGCACTCGACAGCTGCACAAGCTACCGTCGACGAAAAATTTAACGATCGTTTTTTTTTCCGCCCAGTGTGCAAGCTCCAATTGATTTCTGTGGTCTACTGTTGGAACGACGTCCGATGGAAAATTTCCGCCACAGATATAAACACCGTGTGTGCAACGGGCCTTACACACACAGCGGATTCTACCGTCGTAGGGTCATTTGCGAGAGGGGTGGTGCAGGTTTGCTGGGGGGGGGGGGGGGCTGGTTTTTTTGGAATCGTAAAGGGGATTCGAAAAGGAGGGCTCCTCCGATCCCGGCTGGGGGGAGGGGGGAGCGTAGGTTCAACCCCGCTGGTTTTCCTGGAAACGTGCAGGATTCGAAAAGGAGGGGTGGGCCTTGGGCCTTTTCCCCGGCGACGGATTTTTCCGCCGTGTGTGTAAGGACTACTTTTGGAAGACTTCCGATGGAAAATCTTCACCACGGATAAAAACGCCGTGTGTGAAACGGGCCTGATGATAATTTCCCCCTCACTCGCGGGTGGCAAGTCGAGAGCGCTACCCCACTCTGTGATGGGCGGTCCCGTCAAAGTAATCAATCACCCCCCCCCCCCCGCAACAGACGAAATTTTTTTAAAAACTCTTTTTTGTCAACTATTTGCAGCTACATAAATGCTGATAATGAAATAAAATTGGTATTGTCAGATAGCCTGAACTTTTCTGCAAAACTCTACAGGATTTATTTTATAAATTTCGTCCACCGAAGTAATTTATGAACGTTTAAAACACACTATACCAGATTTATCCTCGAATAATTTAAATTTTAAAATATTAATTGCATTTTTTTAAAAAACGAAAAATGTCTGCAAATGTAAAATTTCTGTCTCTATGATGGAGTACAATTAAAAAAAAAAAATCTTTGAATCCAAGTCGGCAATCCGTGAACAAATTTTCTCCATAGGTTAACATTGAGGTGAGCGATTCCAATGGGGTTAGTACATAGCAGCCTTAAGGGGGTTAATACAGTAGAGTCCCGATAATCCGAAATGATTGGGACCAGACCCTTTTCGGATTAAGCGAAATCTTCCTTAAAATAAAATAAAATTACATAATAACGTGTAATTACATAAATATTACATATTACATGTGATTACACAGTTTATTTTATGAGGTCTGTCTAAAGATAACCAAATCTCGGTACCAAATGGGTGGTAAAAGAGCGGACCGTTGCCTAGTACAGTACAGTAGATTGTAAGTTCTAACAATACGTCACAGTGCTTGACAGTTGGATTTTAGACGATCATCAGATTGTTGAAATGGTTTTGAAAGAACCTGTCAACGTCTCAGACGAGAGTGAAAGTGAATCACGGTGATAGCGAGCAGAGGGTATCCCACTCAGACGCCGCGGCTGCATTGAATGTAGAGCTACGCTACATAGAGCAACACTCCACCTCGACCCAGGAGACACCATTTTTCTGATGCATTAGCGTAATTTGGCTTCAAGGGAGAGGTATTCTCCTCTTCAAAAAAAAAAAATTAATAGATTTTTCAAACCAATGAAGTTAGTAATAATTAGTTCAGTGCATTGTCTAACTTTGAATTTTCTTGTAATTTTCAGAAATATACACTGAAGTGCCACTGAATTAGGGATACCTACCTAGTAACGAGTTGGGCCTCCTCTGGCCTTGATAACGGCTGCCACACGACGAGGCATAGATTCAACAAGTTTCTGGAAACGTTCCACGGGAATGGCTTGCCAAATATTGGCTAAAGCTGTCCATAATTCAGCAAGGTTCTTTGGTGCTGTGTGATGTCCTTTCACGCCTTGTTCCAAAACATCCCAAAGATGCTCAATAGGATTTAAGTCTGGGCTTCTAGGTGGCCAATTCATGACAGAGAAGTCAGAGGAATGCTCATCCAACCAGCCAGTAGCCAACCGGGACTTGTGAGAGGTACAGTTGTCTTGCTGGAAAACTCCATTACCGTGCGGATAACAGAACAGCATAAACGGATGGAGGTGATCACCCAGCAACTCTACGTACCGAATTGCATTGAGGGAGGTTGGTACACGCACCAAAGATCCCAAACTGTGCCACGAAAAAACACCCCAGACCATGATTGCGCCACCATGCCCTTGTACAGTTCCAGCCAGGCATCCAGGATCCATAGCTTCATGAGCCTGACGCCATATTCTCAGCCTCCCGTCGGCGTTAAGTAGTCGGAATCGAGACTCATCACTCCATGCTACTCTTTTCCAATCCTCTACACTCCAGTCTCTGTGCTCTCTTGCCCAGGCAAGACGTGCAGCCCGATGGCGAGTATAGAGCAATGGTACTCTCGTAGGTCGACGGCTCCCGAAACCCATACAGTGAAGCGAGCGTTGCACAGTCCGTTTACTGACTGTACGACTGGCACCGTCATTAAACTGGGTGGTTATTTGAGCTAATGTTTGGCTTCGCTGGCTACGTACAATACGCCTGAGCCGTCTCTCACCACGCACTGTCAAGGCTAATTGTCCTTTGCAGTTTGCCCGATCGCTAGTTTTTTTTACACCATCCATGTATTCTTGGTATACTGTTGACACTGTCGACCTTGAAAATCCTAGCTGTCTGACGATTTCGGAAATTGAATGGCCCATGCGTCGCGCACCTACGATTTGTCCGCGATCGAAGGCGTCTAAATCAGGCAGTTTACCCATACTGGCAATTCCAACAACTAATTCAGAACAACCACAGTACACGCTATATATGCAGTTACCACAGCGCCCTCACTTGCGCATACATGATGCACAGCGCTACACAATTTGCATAGGCTTTGCTATCCCTAATTCAGTGGCACTTCAGTGTACTTTATATTAGTTAGTATCACTGTGGTTTTATTGAAAACTTAGTTCTTTTTGACTTTTCGTTTGGGATTAAGCGTACTTTCGGATTATCGGGACTCTACTGTAACATATTATTTATAAACAAATACACATACACACACATATATGTTATATATAGATGTATATGTACACCAAGGTAGGCAAAAAACTTAACCAAAGTTTTTTGCCACCATGTTGTTTCTTTCTCCTCTAAATTCATCCGATTATGTTGGTAAATAAAGAAATGGCATAAAAAAAACCCCTCAAAACCGGGCACAATCTCACCCGACTTTACGGTATATATTGATGTGTTGTTGTTGTTGCTTATGCCACTTGACCGACAGCAACATCAGATCAAGTCCCGAAGGCTATGGGCGATGAAGGTGCGGCTCCTGTTTGGAATTAGCACCACAAGGGTCGGAGTCCGACTTGGCATGTATATATATATATGTATATCTATCTATCTATCTATCTATCTATCTATCTATCTATCTCTCTCTCTCTCTCTCTCTCTATATATATATATATATATATATATATATATATATATATATATATATATATATACATACAGTGGAATCTCGATCGATCGTTTTCCGAATCATCGTTTTCCCGTATGTGTCGTTTATTTCACCCAGTCCCGACGATCATATTGCTTTGTTATGTTTCCGCATCTATCGTTTTTCCGCATATATATTCTTCAGTTCAGTCGGTCCCTTGAAAAACGATAGATCGAGATTCCACTGTGTATATATATATATATATATATATATATATATATATCTATATATAATATACATATATATATATATATATAATATACATACACACACAGTAAAACCTCGTTTATCCGGACTAACTGGGACCATAGGCAATCCGGACAATCAAAAATCTGGATAATCCGGGTAATATTATGGGCAATAAGCAAAACAAAATCCTTCACTAAGTATTGTACATTCTATGCAGGAACTGCACACTGAATAAAACTAAAAAGCAAATATTTGACATACTTGTAGTTATGTTCTTGCTATCATAGTTAAAAATTATCTAATGTGAATATTAAATAAAAATGTCCAAAATTCTGATCCGGATCAACGAGGGCCAGATAAATGAGGTTTTACTGTGTGTGTGTAAATATATATATATATATATATATATATATATATATATATATATATATATATATATATACACGTGTGCATATGTATATATGTATGCAGTGTTGATTATTTTTCTTTGCTTTATCCGTAGTCGATGAGCCAAGGGAAGATAGCGGATTGTTTAGGGGTCTTAATTCACCTGTGACTTTATTTCTCGGTGTTGATACACTTTGGTTCTATTTTGGGTGCTAATTCACCAGTTTTTTTTTTTAGTGTTGGTTCACTTACTGGGAATTTCTCTCCTTTTGGTATTAAACTCTCCTTATATTTAATTGCTAGGCTGCAGCATACATACTGTTATAAAGTGTGCAAATTTTGGCAAATGTTGTTTGCATATGTATGTGTGTCCACCTGTAGAATGGTGCGAAGAAGATATTATTGCATAATTTTTACTATAAATCCTTGTTTATTTCGTTTTAGGTTCGTATTCTGCTATCCTTGCATATACAAATACGTTCAAGACACCAACCGATGTCCAGTTACCGGTTACAAATCAACTATTGGTCAGTTGGTCAAACTCTATCACCAAGAGTGACATTCTGTCGTTATTTTCGTATTTATTCCATGTAAAACTATATCGGCAATAATATTTATTTTCATTTGGCGATGGTTGTTTGTATATAAGTATTTTGGTTTGTGTATAGATTCAACATATTTTTATAGGTGTATATCGAATAAATACTGCTTTTGCGAAGCAATGTTTTTTTTTCTTTAGTAGTTTAGCATTTTCTTTTCAGTTTTTAACTGCCATTCGCCATTTATTGTCCATATTGAAACATTATTGATCATTTTATTAACAATTCCATTGTTTCACTTAAGCATTTAACTGCTCAATATGTGATTTTAAAACTACTCTATGCAATACACTCTCATTTCCCTTAATTAGTTTATATAATTAGGTTAGTTGGAACATGTTTTCGAAAATGGCTTCCTTGCAGTCGATTGACCGAGGAGAACCAAGACTAACTTTCCATCATGCTGTGTGAGTGATGAACTGCACTCACACAGCATGATGGAATGTCCATTACGCGTAATTAGAGTTGGAAGGGAGTGAATCGGTGTCACTATTCTCTCCGTGTTTCGTAAATAGGTAAATATCTTCCAAACTTTTATATTTCGTATAATATGTTTAGTTATTAAATAAAAATAATGTGCACAATTAATAAACTTATTTGACTGGATTTCATACTGTTCAAGCCTGACTACATAAGTTAACCCAAGAGGCCTCCGAAAGCCATAAAAGCCGGTTCTTCTGTCCCCATGTATTATCGTTAAGTGTCGTGTATGGATTCCTTTCTTTACAAGTATGTACTGTTACGAATTTTTTGAGTATATGGTAATCTTACACATTTAAGAGTTATCGCCAAATTGGCGATGGATTTGGTGACTTATTTTGGTTGCCGAATTTAGCGATATGGCGCCAAATGGTCGCTAACCTTCTAGACCTTTCTGGAATCTCCTAGCAGGCCCGGGCCTAGGGGCCCCAAAAAAATTTTTATTTTAAAAGAAAAGAAAGAAAAAATTCCCAATTCAATTTTTTTGTACCTTTTATAATAGCAATTTTTTTTATATATCCTTTCAAATTTGATTGATTGGTTCATCATATGTATAGTTATATGTATAGTTCATCATGTTATAGTGTATATAAAGGATTAATAAGTTTTTCTGGTTGCATTGTATTGGTGTTTTAATGAAGAAGTTAATATGTTGTATTGCTTTTTGTTATTTGATAATGTTCTAGGCTTCTACGCTTCAAATAGCCAATTCTTGGTAAAATGGTACTTCACAATGATTCATGATTATTTTTTTGTGTGTGAATTTTGGAAATTTTATGCCCCCATCCTGAGTTGTGCCTATAGTCCAGAATTTTCTAAATCGGGCCCTGCCTAGTCATATCGTGCTGGTTGACCGATAGAGGGTGCTTTGGAAGTCTATAAATATACTTGACATTGACATTGGAACTCAGTGTGTTCTTTTCTACTCAGAATTGAATTTATTGAAAATGCGTTAGGCGTGTATTGTATTGAAGACTCTGTTATCCTGACTTGTGTTTTTAGAGTTTTCTGCTGAAAAGAAGACAATTGTTACGTGCTTTCTGTTTGAATTTGTATATACGCCTGAAGAATTTACAGAATAATAAATTTTATTTTGTGTGCATTTTCTGAAGAGACTTTTATTCAATCCTATCGAACCCAGGAAATCGGAACATTTTGTCTTCTATATACAGCAGAAAACTCTAAAAACACAAGTCAGGATAACAGTCTTCAATACAATACACGCCTAACGCACTTTCAATACATTCAATTTTCAGCAGAAAAGAACACACTCAGTTCCTATGCCAATGTCAGGTACATTTATAAACTTCCAAAGCTCCCACTATCGGTTAACCAGCTAGATATCACTAGGAGATTCCAGAATGGTCTAGAAGGTTGGGCGCCATATCGCCAAATTTGGCGACCAAAATAAGTCACCAAATCCATCGCCAATTTGGCACGATTACCATAGACTCGTAAAATTCGTAACAATACATACATACATGTAATTAGAAACCGCCCCCCCCAAATTCCAAGGCGCCAAAGATGACTTGGCGGGCCATGTTTAGCAATACAAAAAAAGAGACGCAAACAGAGAGGAACAACATTTTAATGAATCATCTCCTTCAGAATCATCCATTTAACACAAACAAAACGCACGTAATTATTTTTCCAAATATCAAAAAACAGCAACAAGAACCGTCACTTTACAAGAGAAAAAGGGAAATCTGTACAAAAAGTGTTTCTACCGACATTACCGGATCTAGTTTCTCGCCCGCGGTGAAAAAACGACGTGAAGCAATACCTCGCTCGAAGACAATATGTTATAGAAAAGACTGCTCGAAAAAAATCTAAACACCGATCTCCTTTGTACGTTCTCTTCCGCTACTAAGCGACACCTTCCTGATGAGTGTGATGTGTGGGGAGGGAAGCGATGCCACCGTCCGTTTTCAAAAGTTCATCTTGCTGCCGTCCTCCTGAAAAGAGATGAGATGTCAGTAAGCTGAATTTCAGTTGTGGTATTCAACTTTATTCATTGTATCAAGGGATTCAACGCGAAAATGACTGTGTGTAAAAAAGGCTTGATTCATATTCTATACGGTTTGGACTCCGAACGGATAGTTAGGACGCTTTTCTATTTTTTGCCATGTTTTTATTAACTTGCTTTTTTGTGTGTGTGTTTGCCCACAAAAATCTTGCAATCGATTTTTAACTAACTTCCCGACTAGCTAGACATTTAAAACTTTTGGAATAGATCAAAACACGATGACAATGCATTTTTTAAAATACTTTTAGCCATCTTGAAGCATATTTCAATTCATTTTCAGTTAATTTTGTTTTGTAGACTGGTGCAGCCATCTGTCGGTCGGAACGGGAACGAAAAGTTAAACGCAAGTTAACTGCCAATTAACTTCATTTTCTTTCAAGTTGATGGGATAATTCACCAAAAAACTTTTTAAAAAATATTTATTAATACATAGAATTGTCAAGTTTATATGATTCAACAGAAAATTTAAAAACATGGTATATAAACTTCTTTTTATCTTGTAATTATTCCCCCCTCTAATGCGGCAGACCGTGTACTTAGACATTATCCTTACCATCATATGACACCGCGGATTTGCTGGCCATTTCCTGGGAGCACCGTATAGGTGGACCAGCATTACCCCCTTATTGGCCTGTCCCGTAACAGAGTCAAGTGACGAGACCGGAACCCCGCACCTCCAGAGGTAAATTAGAGAATTGGAGGACATTTACAGATTTTACGTGCACCAGCCGCTACTAGTGTACACGGCGGTGGATTTGTCAGTGACTGTTGGTAACCCGGATCTTTACACTTCCCATTTTATAGTAATGTTGATTTACAATATGTATGACGCCAGTTTGAAGGAGTGAGGTCACAACTGCTCTTTGTTGTTTTTGGTCTTTTTGTGTATCGATACTAGCTCTTTCAATCGATATGTAAATTGTACGTAAGTACTTGGGTATAAAAGAGGAGTACATACTTGTGACTACGAGCATTGGACATTTGTCATTACCTGGATTTGTTTATGCTTTCAAGCTGTTTGGATAAGTTTCCCAATGCTGTGTTAATTATTCTAAATGTGAATAAACATTTTTTTTTAATCTTAACTTGATTTTCCTTCGAGTCATCTCTTTTCTTATCAAGACTAGGCTATGCTTCACTGAGGCAACTTTTTTAAAGATTAATCAACAGTGACCGGCATCGAACCTGCAACCCCCAGATCACTGTCTCGACGCCTTTGCCAACCGGGCCACCACGTTCCCGCTTGTCTAAATATATTACATTATACATGCATAGTTATATTGAAGAAAACATATATACATATGTATACATATCGTACTTATATATACAAATGTATACATATATACGCATTCTTACACACACATATATACTATATATATATATATATATATACACAAATATATGTATACATGCATATCCCTCTCTCTCTCTATATATATTATATATATATGAGTACATACATATTAGGGCGGAGCGTAAAAAATAGTTTTCGATTTCACTTTTGCCCTAGTGCGGAAAAGTTGGGTACTGGTGGGTAGGTCACGTATGCAAAGTTTTGGGAAAAGCAGAAAATATCTTCCGTCTCCATTTCGGCCGTGATTTTTAGCAGATTTTTACCATACAGTTAAAAATGTGTATTTCCATTGTTTTGTATGCAACTCGTCATTTTGTTCTTAAATAAAATACAGAGGTAATTCGAAACTTAATACAGAAAGGCAGCAGCTGACACACTGCGTGCAGAAAGGTAAAGAAATATTTTGGCATTAAAACATTGTCAACAACAACTTTAGAAACGAAGCTTAAAACCTTCGTAAAAGACTCACGGAAATTGTTCGACATTTCTTCATGTAAGTGTGTTTCTTTTAACAAATGTTCTTGCCCAAATCATAAAAGGATTCCTGAAATGGAAAGAACTTTTCTTATAGATCAACGGGCACTTAGGCAAATGTCCATAGGTGCAGTTGACTTAAACTAAAAGGTGATGAAATGAGCCGATAGGAAGCAGAAAGAGACAGAAGCAGTAAGTCTTAAAATAAATGTTTCACCATCTGTTACTCCATCTAGGCTCATATTTCCTGATCCAGATTCTGACGTGGATCCACGTAACTCCGATAGTGACACAGATTACTTGAAGCCCCATCCACATCCAGGATGACTCAATCTGAAGGGAAAAAGAAGTTACGATCAAGCCGATACCCAGCAGTATCTATAGCTTGTGACAGAACCGGAGTTTCAGATCGGGCTGGAGCCATCATTGCAAGCGCTGTTTTGGAAGATTTGGGGATGATTACCGAAACACACTTTAAATGTAATTGATAGACATAAAATAAGAAGAGAGAGGGAAAAAAATTCGGAAAGAATAAGGCAAGGAAATAAAAGACAGCTGGAACCACTGAAGGGACTTAATTTTGACGGAAGGAAGGACAAAACTTTAATGCAAGAGAGCGTAGGGGGAAAGATGTACCAGAAAACAATCCTGGAAGAAAACGTTACAATGATTAAGGAACCTGGAAGCAAGTACCTTGGACACATAGCACTAACCTCATCATCAGCTTTGAGTATTTCTCAAATGATGCTGCAATTCATGTAGAATAAGAATATTGACATTCATCAACTAGTAGCAATAGGGTGCGATGGAACAGTCGTTAATACTGGCTATAAAATCGGCTTGATTCGCCTTTCTGGGGAAGCCATTGGGAGACCCTTGCACTGGTTTATCTGCCACGTATATCTGTCAAGCGTTACACGCAAATGACTTGCCACTCTGACATTTAGTGCAGCATTTGGATGGTGGAAAGAGTGGCTCTAATGCATTTTCTGGTCCTACTGAGAAAGCATTGGCAAATTGTAAAAATCTCCCAGTTGTGAGATTTCTAGACATTTCGAGCGAATTTCTGAAAATCGACATAAAGGATCTTAGCACACACAAGCGATAGCTTTGGCATATTTGTCAAGCTGTCACAAATAGAAATTGCTCATCAAATTTGTCACAAAAGCACCCTGGGAAAATGTCTCATGCACGTTGGCTAACAACTGCAAATCGAATAAAGCGTTTATACATTAGCTCGTCAGAGCCTTCAAACCGACTTCAAACTCTGGCAGAGTTCATCATGAAAGTGTACCCACCTATGTGGTTTACAGTTAAATTAAATCCATATTACACGTATGGTCCTCGAAATTTGTGGAAGACAATAAACGTCTCACGCTATCTTAAAAACGATTTAAAGACTGTGGTCGATCCCATTATCCAGAGAAATGGCTATTTTGGCCACCCGGAAGCAATAATCTTGTCAATGGTCACAGACGACAGACAGTCCATTCGAGAACTTGGACTACGTAGGATTTTCCGAGCAAGAAAGAAAAAAAAGAAAGGAAGACACTACAATATTTCGTCACTCAACTTCGAGGCAGTTTCATATATAGACCTTATTGATTGGCAGAAATGTAATTTGACGGAACCCCCCAAAACACCTCACTTGAAAGAAGATGATTTCGGAAATTTGATTTCCAATGGATAGTCTGTAGCTCAACACCTTGGAAGTCTAAAATTTCCTTGCCACACAAAAAGTGTTGAATGTTTCGTAAAACTAGTAGCAGAGGTTTCTGCGGCTGTGTGTGGAGAAAATAAGTGTGACGGTTTAGTTAGAACCCGAACAGAGTCGAGAAAAGCTATTCTATCATTTGGAACCAAATGCGAGTACCGAGTAAAACCGGAATAACTGCAAGGGCTAAGGAGTTATGTGCCGATACGGTTGGGTGGAAAGGTGGGCACGGGTGGAACTCGCAATGCAGCCACCTCCCCGTGGTGAGGTCTGGGTTTTTTTCTGAATTTTATTTCAGAAAAAGCGAAAAGCTGCATACAAAACAATGGAAATACACATTTTTAGCTGTATGGTAAAAATCTGCTAAAAATCACGGCCGAAATGGAGACGGAAAATATTTTTTGTTTTTCCCAAAACTTTGCATACGTGACCTACCCACCAGTACCCAACTTTTCCGCACTAGGGCAAAAACAAAATCGAAAACTTTTTTTTTACGCTCCGCCCTAATACATATACATACAAGGTGAGACCGATAAGTAAGGTGAATACCCCTCCTTTCGAAAATTAAAAAGAGCCCGACTTACTGACACCTGCGCATTGCGTTCTTCCCTGTCTTGCGTCAATTTTGCACTTCGTTTTCGAAATTTCTCCGTAGGAGTTTGTTCATGCGGTAGCTCTAACGTAACTGTTGTTAGTGCATTGGGTCATGGAGCAGAGAGTCAGTATGAAATTTTGTTTCAAATGAGTCGGAAAAAAAAAAAACGTTTTGAAAAATCAAAGGCTATGACAATGCTGATCACCTTTTTTGACGCACAGGGATTAATCCATAAAGGACTCGTATCATAAGGGCAAACAGTTAATGCTGAATTTTAATGCCTCTTGGCGCGTATTTGTCGTGTGCGGCCGCCATTCGCAGCTGCAGAATCATGCAAGTGGTACCTTTTGCACGATAATGCACAGCCTCATACTGCTATGTGCGTGAAGCGATGAATCGGCCAGCATCAGATAAGCGAGTTGTCCCGCCCTCCATACTCCCCCGATCTTTCGCCACCAGATATTTTTCCTGTTTTCAAGAAAGAAATTGACACTGAAAGGACACAAACTGGCAAGCATTTCAGAAATCCAAGCTTCTGTTACCAGGGAACTTAAAGCAGTAGCGAATGAGGATTATTCCAGAAGTTTCCGACACGTGTAGGAACTTTGTTAGATATGCATTACATCTGGCAGGGAGTACTTCGAAAGACAAAAAGGTTCTTTTTTGCAAATATATAAGACTGTAATCAGTCACCTTATTTATCGATCACATCTTGTATATACATATTGAGGAGCCAAAAAAAATGATACAGGTGTGCGTATGCAAATAACAGAGATATGTAACCAATTAGCGTAACGCAATGCGGTCAGCAGCGCGTATGTAAGACAATAGGTGTCTGGCGAAGCTCTTAGATCTGTTCCTGCTGCTACAATGGCAGATTATCGCGATTTATGTGACTGAACGTGACGTTATAGTCTGCGCACGAGAGCTGGGACAGAGCATCTCCAAGGTAGCGATGCCATTTGGATATTCTCGCACGACCTTTTCACGAGTGCGCCGTGAATATCAGGTATCCGGTAAAAACATCAAATCTCCGACAGCGGTTCGGCTGAAAAAAGACCTTGAAAGAACTGGACCGTCGACGACTGACGAGAATTCTTAAACGAGATAGGCGTGCAGCACTTCCTCAAATTGCTAGAGATTTCATTGCTGGGGCATCGACAAGTGTCAGCGTGCGAACTGTTCAACGGACCGTTGTTGATATGGGCTTTCGGAACACCTGGTCCACTCGTGTACCGTTGTTGACTGCAAGACACAAAGCTTTACGCTTCGCCTGTGCCGGCCAACACCTCCATTGGACTGCGTTGTTGATGACTGGAAACACGTTGCCTGGTCGGACGAGTCTCGTTTCCAGTTGTATCGGGCGGATGGACGTGTACGGGTATGGAGACAACCTCATAAATCCATGGACCGTACATATCAACGGGGGACTGTTCAAGCTGGCGAAGCTTCTGTGATGGTATGGGGCGTGTGTAGTCGGCGTGATGTGGGGTCCTTGATACGCTTAGAGACGACTCTGACAGGTGACGAGTACATAAGCATCCTGTCCGATCATCTACACCCATTCATGTCCATTGTGCATTCCGACGGACTTGGACGATTCCAGCAGGACAATGCGACAACCCACATGTCGAGACTTTCTACCGAGTGGCTCCAGGATCACTCTTCTGACTTTAGACACTTCCATTGGCCACCTAAATCCCCAGGCATGAACATTATTGAGCATATCTGGGATGCCTTGCAACGTGCTGTTCAGAAGAGATCTCCACCCCTCGCACTCCTATGGATTTGGGGACTGCCCTGCATGATTCATGGTGTGAATTGCCTCTAGGATACCTTCAGATATTAGTCGAGTCCATGCCACGTCGTGTTCGGGCACTTCTGCGTGCTCGTGGGTGCCCTACACGATGTTAGGCAGGTGTACCAGCTTTTTTGGTTCTTCAGTGTATATACACACACATTATATATATATATATATACGTCACTTGATCATGATGTATCGGGAAAGAGACCACTGTAGTCAATTTCCTTTTTGCCCTGCCTAAAAGAGGAAAATAATGAACATGTGTGAGGATTTCCGTACTTTCGCTCCGTTCGCCCCGTCTTCCGTGCCGGCAGCTCTTAACTTTTGTTGCATTTGTTGTAGCATGTCCTGCATTTTCCTTATCTGAAAATTCAAAAGAAAGGGTTCTTTTAATTGTCATTTAATGTAAATATATCGTATATGAAGCACGTAATTTTTATTTTCATACAATAAGAAGGAATATATGTGTGTGTGTGTGTATTATTTATTTAAATATGTGTATTATATATATACACATATTTTATAAAACATACATAGTAAATATATGCGAATGAAAATTGCAAATTCTTCAAAATGTGTGTGTATGTGTATATATATATATATATATATATATATATATATATATATATATATATATATATATATATATATATATATATATATATATGGGATTGACGTGACTTGTATGATGACTAAAGTGTAGTTTAGGAAAAGACTCCAGATTTCACACAGTCCTACAGTTCACACAGAGCAGTAGAACATCGGTGGGGAAATGTGTGAGGGAAATCATTTTGGAGCCGAGTTCGGCGAGCTTATGTACCCTTCGCGACAATCTGGAGGGTTCTGTAGATGGAAAATTAAACAACTCGATAAATATGCCACCTAGGTTAAATCTGATGGGTTCTCCGAACACTGAAGAAGTCGTCAAATTTGCCTCCAATGTCAGCGAAAATTTCGCCGAAAGATGGCTTATTCATTTCTAATTCTCAATGGCAATCAATCGAAGGTATTTAACACAAGAAAAAAAGATAGATATATATATATGGTTTTAGAAATGGAAAAACTCGACAACCGTAGAACTTAGGTGAAATCGAATTGCTTTCCAGGACGCTCAAAATGTCGCCGAATTTTGCTTAAGATTCACAAATTGAAATCTAACGCTCAAGAAAGTAAATAAAAGGGATAAAAAAATAAACGTATTCTTCTACAAATGGAAAGTTCAAGAACTCAATAATCACACAACTTGGGTGAAACCTGATGAGTTCTCTGGACACCCTAAAAACGCCTAATATCTCACCAAGCTCACTAAAACTCTCGAAATTGTCGCCGAAGGATCCGTTATTAAAATCTAACGCTAAAAGACAGTCAATAAAAGAATTTAACACGAAATAAACATAAATCAAGGTAAATTAAGAATATTTGAACATGTTTAGAAATATTTACAGTAATTTACAACATTTCTTACGTAGAGACTAAAGTCTTACCTCTTCTTCCTTTTGTTGTAGTAAACGATCTGTTTCAGACACAGCCTCAAAGTTTGGACCCGAATCTCTTCGAAGTTTGCTGAAATGAGACAATCAAAATGCTGAATGAAAGAATAAATAAATAAATAAATAAATAAATATATATATATATATATATATATATATATATATATATATATATATATATATATATATATATATATAAAACGAGTCTGGCCACCGGTATTTTTTTATATAATGAAGTGTATGTATTATTCTACTGTCCGATATCAGTAATGAAGCTAAGGGCGTCGTGCCTTTTTTTTTTTTGGGGGGGGGGGCAGCGTAAAATATCAAAACTTGGCGACCTTGCGAAAAGGGCAAATTTTTGGAATGCTTTTAAGTTGGAGTATCTGTTACTGCAACCCCCAGGTTAACGGGTGTTTTTCGAGCTATGGTATCGAAAGTCCTGATAGCATACATAGTGCACGGAAAAACATCCTTTGCCAAACAGAATAGTGGACGAAAGGGAGCGCTGAGTGAAAGAGACTGACGAGGTATTGAAGCGGATTGCGACATGAAGAAATAAAGCAACTGCAACCAAAATGACCGAAGAGCTCAATCTGCATTTACATGTTCCGATATCAACCATCAGAGGTAGAAGGGAAGTTCACAAACAAAGCATTTACGGAAGAGTAGCTATTCCCAAGCCACTTGAAATAGATACCAATACAAAATATCACCCACAATGGTGCCACGAGCGCAAGTCCTGGTCGAGTAATATGTCAAAAAACGGCATTTAGTATGACGAATCATTGTTCACATTGTTCCTCGCAACAGGACGTGGATATGTCTGGAGAACACCTACACAAGCATAAGATTCTGGCTGTCTCATCTCAACTGTCAATCATGAGGGTAGATCTATCAGGGTTTGAGACGGCATCTCATGGTTTTCTTCAGGCCTTATTGTAACCCTAAAAGGGAGATAGAATGGGAAGGACTATGTCGAAATTTTAGCTCACTAGTTTATCCTGTGATGCAAACACTGTTTCTTGCAGGAGATAGCTTTCTCCAGGATGATAATCCTCCTATACATACAGCTAAATCTATCAAGTATTGGTTTGAAGAGCATGAAAAAGAAGTCAAATATCTTACCTTGCCCTGTACAATCCCCCCCCCCCACCAAACTATATATCATCCTACCACCGTGATCTGTATAAGCGGATAGAGCCAGGTATCGATATCCACCACAGCATCTCTACAGGAACTTTCGTGATTTTTCCCTGAAAAATATATTCCTAACCAATGTTCATGACTTTTATAATCTAATTCCAAGGTGAATCAAGTAGTGACAAAGTACATGAATCAAGTACATGACAAAGGTGATCCTGCGCTGTATTAATAAAGGTTTTCATGGTGTTTCTTAGTGTTTCCATTATTTTGATAACCACCTGTATGTATGTGTATATATATATATATATATATATATATATATATATATATATATGTGTGTGTGTGTGTGTGTGTGTGTATGTATGTATGTATGTATGTATGTATGTGTATTTATGTGTGTAATGTACCCATTACATCACGTCCTTAAATTATAACCTGAAAGTGAAAACTAGCTCATATTTACATGGCTGGAGCTAGTCTCAGCCTGAAAGGAATAAAAATTAAATTTGGAAGCAGTCTGGTCGAATCGTTTATTAGAGCGACAGAAGTACATCCGTTTTTTTCACAAGAACAGCTCGTAATAATACCACCTTTCAACAATAAACGTGAGAGAGCGAGGTAGACCATGTGACTATTATTTGTAGGGTCAGCAGATTTTGGGGCTCGCGATGCTGACCCACTCCTGAATTCGGAGATTTACACGTGTAGAAATGTAAAGGCATGCGATTCATGGGAAGTTCTGTGTCGTCCTTTGGCAAAACAATCCAAAGAAAAATAATTATTAAAGCCTGTAAAACTATTTAAGATTTTAGAAATATTAATTATTATAACCATTGGAGAAAGATGTAACTAATAAAAAGTCAGACTATATCTATGTAAATATGTACACACACATATATATTTATACATATTCATTTATACACTTATATATACAGATATGAATATTTATACATACACACACACACAACACACACATCTATATATATAAAAGAGCTTGTCTGTTTGTTTGTCCGCTATAGAATCATAGATTGTTTCACCCACCGGGACCAAACTCGGCACAGTTAATGTTTAGGACCAGAGAAACTTAAATCAGTAAAAACAAAGTTTGGGGCTCAATTAGTTTTTTTAAAATTAATTTTTTAATGATTTTTTGTGCCCGTAAGAGGTGCGAGACCCCCTGTGGATGCAGACGTTCAGTGAAATCCGAACCTATCCCTCTTCCCCCGCGCGGGAGAAGAGGGGTGCGCGGGGGGTGAGAGCTTCATGGTAATAAATTTTTGCCGTGCCTAACTGACTGACTAACTGACAGATAACGCACAGT
This sequence comes from Dolomedes plantarius, assembly GCA_907164885.2. Lineage (NCBI taxonomy): Eukaryota > Metazoa > Arthropoda > Arachnida > Araneae > Dolomedidae > Dolomedes > Dolomedes plantarius. The sequence continues at coordinate 135,521,048 of OU015490.1, read as the reverse complement.
CCAAACCGTTGGACATAAAGAGCTGAAATTTTGCATGGTGATTCTTCTGTAGTGGAGTTTATACTGGAGGGGTGAACTGAGAAAGATTTTTGAAAAATTCTTCTTCGATTTTTTTAAATTAAATTTTAAAGCTTTTTTTCTAATTTTTTAAAGTTTGCATTTACAATGATAATCCGAGGGTTATAAAATTTATATCACGAGAAAGATCATAAAAATTCCTTTAAAACGAAATCTTTTCGAATCGTTACCTCCCTTTTCTGATTTTTGGTGAATTTTTAAATATTAATTTTTAGAATTTAATTTATGAAATGTTGATCAAGTGGTTTCTTTTCTTTTTGTGATACTTTAAATTAATTTTGCGTTACGTGCATAACAACGAAATAAATTGACAAAAGAAATATTAAAATACGGTAAAAGATAAAATTTAACCACTAGACTAACTGAGATGGGAGTTTTTTAAGAATGCATTTCAAATTAGTATGTTTTAACACAACTTTCCCGGCTCTGCTTTTTGTCCTTTGTTATTTGCAGTTTTTCTCACACGCTTGAACCGATTTACAATTTGCTTTTTCTACGGTTTTTGGCCTTAGGAAAATTAAAGACCGATACGGTTTTTGGCCTCTCGACAGTAAAAAACCGAATCACCAAAGTAAGGAAAATAGGCTTCATGTGAAATCGCGTCTTACTTTGAATAAATAAAAGGGGCATCTTTCACTTTACCTCTTGGGTGATGTGGAAAAAAGTGCATCTCTTGGGTGATGTGGAACAAACTGAGCTTTTAAGGGAAAAATAAATAATAAAGGCAAATGTAAATTATAAAACTTATTTCTAATTAAACAGTGGATCAAACAAATCTAATTAAATCTAATTAAACAGTAAACTTATTCAATCCAAACGTGCGAATCACGCAACACTGTGTTATTAATTCTCAATAAAATCAGACGTATAATCAGACGAAGGTCCGCAGGCTCAAAGTTTCTTTCTTTCTTATTGTTTGTATATCATTTCAATAGAAACGCGCTAAGCGCATTCTGTCTGGCGAGATGAACATGAAGAGCGGGGGTTGCAGCCCAGTTTTTTTTTTTTTGATGGAATGCATCAAAATTTTCATATCTATATATCTACCCGGGCATCGCCGGGCAATAATGCTAGTATATATATATATATATATATATATATATATATATATATATATATATATATATATATATATATATATGCATGTGTGCGTATGTGTATATACGTGCATACACATGCACGCATTTATTTTATATGTGTACTCGTACATATATATGCATCTTATCGGAATAAAAATCTTACTTCCTTTCTCTCGCCGCTTGCTGTGAAATTTTCGTAATGTACTGGGCTCTGTAGCTCTCGTAGTGCACGTCCCTCGTCACATCCTTCAGGTCTTGCATGTGGGTGCTGTAAAGATGTGAAATCAGTCGGCGATCAAAACATGAAACGAAGATCTATCAACATTCCCATTACTTCGCGATCAAAATGAATTTACGATCTCGTGGACTGGGAAAAAAAAACTCATGTTTGAAACTCATTAACTTGCAGCCCGTATCAATAACCGTGTGACTTGTATAATTGATATATATGTTGTGAAACCTCTCTAGCCGGCCACCCCTCAAAACGGCCACTTTTTTTTCGAAACCACGACTGGCAGCCGTAGAGATTTTACACTATATATAATCCACGAATATATCTGGATACATGAAGATTACAAACAACAGCTTAAAAATTTTAGGATTTGAATTTTAAGAATACTTACCTGATTAGGAAAGTCCTTAACTTTAGGAAATCGCTATGCTTTGGATTTTCAACTGAAACAAGAGTTAAAAACATTGTGTTATAAAAGGATCTTGGAGCTATTTATACTGTAAATTAATTGCTTCAAACCAGTAGAAATATATTATTAATATTAATATTGTATAGCATTGTACAGTGGAGTCCCGATAATCCGAACTTTGGTAATCCGAAAGTCCTCTTAATCCGAAACCAAAAGTAAAAAAAGAACTAAGGTTACAATAAAACTAAACTAATACTAAGTAATATAAAGTATATTTCTAAAAATTACAAGAAAATTCAAAGTTCCACAACAGTAGTATAATAAAGTAGGACAGAGTAGAATAAACAACACGTGTTTATGTTAATGCTAAACTTACACTAACAGTAACGACGCACCTCTCCAAATGTTGAGCACTGTAACGTATTGTTAGAACATCTTACACTCTGCCGTACTGTACTAGGCAGCGTTCCGCTCTCTTATCACCCATTTCGTCCCGAGATTTGGTTATGTTTAGACAGACCTTATAAAAGATCTTGCATAATCACACGTAATATGTAATATTTATGTAATCACACGTTATTATGTAATTTAAATTTATTTTAAGAATGATTTCGCTTAACCCGAAAAGGGTCTGGTCCTAATCATTTCGGAATATCGGGACTCCACTGTATTAATATATATAATTCAACCAACAGAAATGGTGTCCAAAATTAAGGTCACAAATACGTTTTCGACAATAACTCAAAATAGCTACCAGTAAAATCTATAAATTTTTTAACTTATATATTTTTGAGAACAGGTAACATGATGTTAGTATCTAGTTTTGATTCAACAGTGTTTAACGTATGTATGGTAGGAGAATGTCAGATTTTTTTTTGTCAGCAGAGTTGTGATTATTGCATTAAGCCCCTCAAGATTCACTTATTTTAGTGCGAATGAGTTGTCATAATCATTCAGACGACGCACTGAGATGGAGAGCTATGTCCACACATGTGCGCTTCCGCTTTCAACGTGCGCTTCGTCTTTCCTTTCAACTTGCCTTTAGCGCATGCCTCTAGACTCATTCGATTTGTTGTCCACACTTGTTCGACAGTTCATGCCTCTCGAGATGGATGAGTCGGACGGTCACTGCTACGTTTCTTGCGATTTCGCGGAGTTTATAGGGTGATTAGTAATTTTACGTAAAGCAACGAGGAATGTGCAACAAAAATAGAATACAATTTTCGTACGGTGCTCTGTATATAAATATGTATAATCCCGCTACTTGCATATTTATCTTATATATGTACGTGTGTGCGCGCGCGGAAAAATGATCTAAATGAGAAGACTAAAAAATAAATACTATAAATAAAAATATACTATTTTTGTATAACTAGGGGCTACGCTCGCTCCTCTGTTATGGCTAATAGCGAGATATATAGGGGTGATTGTCGGGCAGTGTAACATCTTCCATCCATTTACTGTTGTCACCCTTAATGCGAAGGGAGTTTCATCACTGTTGAATTATCAGATTTAAAATTCAATTAAAAAGGAAAAATTAAGATATAGACTTGAAATGAGGTTCATATGAATAAGAAAGCTTTCAGCTTCCAGATCATGTAAATATTTTCTTTGTAAGATAAAAACTCGAGGAGCATCGATATTACATCCACATAGGGGACGCTATTTCTTGAAAAACTGTGTTTCATTTTTGGATGAAAATATTAGTCTGTTCTAAAATATTTTTAAACAAATGAGGTCTAGTTTGAAAGAGAAATGTCTGTAGTCTTAGATTGTAAAAAGATCAAAATTCTACGATCATTTTTTGGTGAGTTATCGTAATCTGAAGAAGAAAATGTCAATATTTTCCCACAAAACATAAAATAAAAAAAAAAAAAAAGTCCGACGAAGATGAGACATGTCTTACTTTGGTCCCCCCATTTTTCTGCATCCATTGGTATCGCTCTCGACCCCATACTCCCAGCGGTTTCAGAGGAGATAGAGCAAGCTTTTGACAGCGGCAGCGGGAGTTACTTTTTTTTAGAATAGAGAGAAACCTCAGTAATCGATTAGATATGGTTTTTCTTATATACGTAGGTTCTACATCGATGTAGTTTAATACAGAAAATAATAACTGATGATACGTAATATAGAGAAGAACTGTTTTGTTATATGCCAAGATATTAGAAATAGAACTACAATTTTAGCTTTGTTTATGAAGTAATACAATGTCTGACAATAAAGTTCGGTGAATAGTCCTGTAACATTAACGTAGATGAAATATTAACGAAAGTTACCTTACTGTCCTTCGAAATAGTCACCTCCCATAACTATGCACCCCTGACATCTGCTATAAATGTTCTGGAAACTTTGCAAGAAGTCTTCTTGTGGGATGGAGTTGAAAAGTCTCATCACGTTTCGTTGGATGTCAGGAATAACGTCAAATCTCTTTCCCTTCAAAGCGAGTTTGAGTTGTGGGAATAGGAAGAAGTCTGGAGGATTGAGATCTGGCGAGTATGGTGGATGTTCAATTTGCACCACCCCCTTTTTTGCCAGGAACTGTTTGACGATATTGGCTGTGTGACGGTGAGCATTGTCGTGAACAAAAAACCATGAACCTTGCTGTGCTTACTGCGGTCGTACCCTGCGTAGACGTTTCATGAAACGTGTCAAAATTTCAATGTACCCTTCAGCAGTCATCGTCGTGCCCTCAGGTAGAAATTCCTTGTCGATAATGCCTTGACTATCAAAAAAGGTGATGAGCATCGTTTTGATGCGTGATTTTTCTGCTCTGACCTTTTCCGACGAGGTGATGCAGGAGAACGCCATTCCATGCTTGCCGTTTCGTTTCAGGGTCGTACCTGAGACACCAGGACTCATCCTCAGTGACAATACAGTTCAAGAAGTTTGGTGTCGCATCCGTCGTTTCGACAAAATCCTGTGAAGCCTCTAAACGTGCTTGCTTGTGATCGTCATCCAAGTGATGTGGCACAAGACGACAACACGTTTTTCCCATCCCTAAATTCTGGGTAACGATTTGTCGCACGGAACAAACGCACTAAACAAGCACTTTGTAAAACAAGTCTTACACGGAACACAAACGACGCTCAACTGAACAACGGTGGGGGCAGATGGTCAACACCTACCGCTACGCAGGTGCAGCGTTTTGTTTCGCCAGTGTTGCCAGATCGGCCGTTCTGACTTCATTCACCGAACTTTATTGTCAGAGGTTGTAAAATCAAACAAATACTAAGAATAGAAAACGGAAGAATATTACTTGTTATTAAAATTCTATCTCGAAAATATATAGTGTAAAATTACAGTGGAATATTAATTTATTTCTGAATAAAAGGGTCATTTATATTACTTTTGAAGTATACAGAAATTGCAAGAAAAATCGTTAGCTATTCATACTATATCTCTTTAATATAAAGTAAAGAATTAATTTATTAATTCACCATCCGAGACATTTATTTTTTTTCTGAGCAAATGGGTCATTAAGAATTATTTTTGAATTTTCATAATAAAAAAGAAAAATCGTACGTATGTAAGAAGTTAAGAAACATATTTTTTTATTAATGAAAATTGTTCATTTTACTTTAACATGGGGTTAAATGAAGAAAACGTCGAGAAAACCATGATGGACTAAGGTATGCCCACATTTAAAATGTGTTGATGATATTTAGCTTCAAATGAAAATGATATGTGCAAGATCTTACACATTTGGATGCTAGGAATGCATGACTTAGGGGAAAAAATTACATCACGCAAATCGCGAATTCAGATTGTAACCTGCTTTTATTTTTTTTTTCAAAGTGGGTCTTCAATTCTTATGAAAAGCTATGAGGAATTTTTTATTCAGTATTTTTATAATAACAAATTAGCTAATGTGTATTTTTGAAATCTTCTCTCTGTATTTCAAAAAGGAAATTTCAATGATATAGTACAATTTTTCAATTTTTTTTCAATTTGCTTTGTTTAAAAAGACATTTGGTTTAATTTTAAAGCACTAGACATTAATAATTTAATGCCCTGTGTATTATTAAATAATTTGACGTCCCTCAATGCCTGTAAATTTCTATAATCTTCAATAAAATTTAAAATTTCTAACGACGACTCCGACATTCTGAACACTGACTTGAAAACTGCCTTGCAGAATAGAAAAGCGAATGGAATGACGCACGAAAATACACTCGGGTTGAATACGCTTGCGATAAGGCATGCGCTATCAAATTCCTGGAATTTTACAGGTGGTGACGCATGCCTCTGCGCATGCCTCACATTCCTTTCCCCGTGCGTCATGTTGAAAGCAAACGCGAAAGCGCACAAGTGTGGACATACCTTTAAACGGAGGTGGCTCGGTAACAAGTGGCACCAAAAGGGGTATTCAGGTTATGGCATCCATTCGAAACAAGTAGAACCACCATCAGAACGCCCGACCAAGTCCGTTCAAAGGCGATGTGACATGTCTCAATTGTTACACGTAATTAGTACTTATATAAGTATGTGATGCCCCTTTCCTACCCATCAACATGTCATCTATCTGCGGTCTCACAAACTCTTGGATAAGAGGCCATAAAGTTCTTATAATGTGCGGTTTTTGACGTTATAGAGCGCATAAATTCCAGAGTGTTTCGAGGGCTCTTCAGATTTTGACACTATAGTGACGGCTAGAATCTCAAACTTCAAACACTTACCAGTACTTCAAACTCCAGAGAAATCCCTTTGAATTTGCCGACAGTATAAAGACAGATGGCAAGAGTCCACGTTGCTGAGATCTGTTTTGGACAGCAGAGAGACGGATCTCTCCTGGTCGGAGGCCTTGTAGGCCAGAGCTATCTTGGAACCCAAAAAGCCAACCTGATGATCTACTATATATTATAATTTGTTGTACATACTTGCTTTAAATGCAGTAGTTGTAGTATGTTTAACGTGTCATAGTAAATAGTTGAAGCGAAAGGCTTTTCTTATTATTGACTACGGTACAGCGACGACACATGCACAGGATCTTTACTTGGCATTAAATGGCCGACGGCATTGATAGAGTACGACTAGCGAGAAATTGAGAGACTCTATCCGGACCTTACTACTGCGTGTGGAACAACAGTTTCCAGTCAAACTGTATACAGACGCCTAGCAGAGAAAAGCCCGACAACCAGTGCTCTGTCCCCCTCTGATGATATCGCACAAGACAGTCCGTTTGTCGTGGAGCCCAATATTCGGTTTCGGACACAACAACATTGGGGGCATGTTCTTTTCACCAATGAGTCCAGATTCAGTACACAAAGGGATTCTGTACGAGTTTTCATCTGGAGATAGCCTGGGACCCGCTATCATTCCTCCAACATAAGGAAAATCGATCCCTTTGGTGGTAGGGGAATCCTTGTCTGGGACGGCATTATGTCGGGCAGTCGTACATCGCTGCCAGATGTTTTCGATGTAGGCAGTGTCACCGCACATCACTATAGGGATTGGGGTCTTTGAAACATGTATAAGGTTGTTCCGGGGTGCTGCCAGAACGGATTTTTTTATGGACGATAATGCAAGGCCCCACAGAACTCACCTTGTCAACGATTTTCTGGAGGAAGATGATATTAGCCGTATGAAATGGCCAGTAATGTCTCCAGCTGAATTTCTATGCAGGAAAAAACATCCCATTCGTCTGTCGACAATCAAGTGACATCCTTTATATCATGAAATCGGCTTTTTATCATGAAATCGGATCTCTTTATATCATGAAATCGAATTGCCTTTATATCATGAAATCGGCGTTGTTATTTTAACATCCAGCCACTCACATGGTACGGTGGTTAGGGTCTTGAGGTTCCAGTCCCGAGTAAGGCTTGGACATCACCGTGTTGCCCCCTTATTGGTTCACCTGAATGGTGCTCCCGTAATGAAGCAGCCATCAAGATTTCGTGGTGTTGGTGGGCGGGTGTCGTCAAGCCGTCAAGGTGCCTGGCGCATTGATTAAAAAAACGTCATGGAAGAAAATCAGTTTGCTTGTCTGCTCCGACTTCATTTACGAAAAGCCAACTAGACAGTGGGCTTTACTTGCTAAAGTCTAGTTCCAGACACTATCTCATTGGTAATCTTCAGTTGCGCAGAAAACCTTCTAGGGTTTATTGCAGTCCTTACACTTACATAAAACAATTATTTTGGTTGCCTGCTTAGACGTCATTATCGAAAAGCCAGTGGGAGAGTGGGCGTTCCTGGCCAAAGTCAAATTCTAACCCCCCATTCCACTGGTCGCCATCAGGCATGCGCTGGAAACCTGCTCAGGATTTTTTTATTGTTCTTCCTAGAGTCACACATAGCAAAATCGAGATGGAGTTGAGTGACGTACCTTCTACGATGCCCCACGGGTAGAGTCGTCCGCGGACTTTCCTCCCGTTGATTTCCACCACCTGTGTGCTGCCTATGATGGCGAACGGCACGCTGTCCTAGAAGAAACATTAGAAAATTCGTGAGATGCGTTTGCTTGACGGGTTCTGGTTTAAGATAGAGGTTCTCTGTATCATGTTCTTTTATTGGATTCTACCTTTTATTTTAAATCCAAAACGCAGGTAAAGTAAAGGAATTGAAATATTTTCCTATGTATATGTATATATACATACATGAACACACACACACGCCCACACAGATATATATATATATATATATAAACAAAACAACATAAGCTAAAGAATAGAATAAAATAAGAAATAAAAAGGCGGGCATAGACTGCCAAACAAATTAACACAAAACCTACCCTAGCATTGAAAACATAAATAACTTTTCAACAAAAGATTGCGCAGTTGCTGCATATCTTTACATTGAAAAAGGCAACTAAATTTAACAGAACTAGATAATTATAACAAGAATGTAGACAAAAAACAATACAGAAATCAAGCACTCAGGGCATCCACGCACCAGAGGCAAGATTCTGTAATAGTGCCGGAACTAAACTAGAAGTACGAGGTAACCGACAGGTCTTGTCATCAGGGAGCCTAACCAAATCAGTTACCCCAAGGGGAACTTTCTGATTAGGATGTAGGTATAACCAAAAGACATCCCAAGGCCCGGAGTTCCCCAATTAAACAGTCAATAGAAAATGAAAAGACGCAGACAACTTACAGTAAAGGCTGAAAGCACCATACATGCAAGTACACATACAATCCTAATGAAAAGACACAGATGCATACATACCCTAATTCATTAGGTGACGGTTATGGCGAAACAGCAGCCCAATTTTTCCCTAGTAATTACGTCACTGTGGCAAAACCACAGCGCTACACCCCATTGGAGTTTAAAAAATTATGAAACCAGAAACGCTATCCTAAACATCTTTAAAATATACCCGAGTCTAAATGCCATCTTTTAAAAACTTTTAAATTGACTTTTAAAACGGGTATATTTTAAAAAAGATGTTTAGGATAGAGTTTCTGGTTTCATATTTTTTAAAACTTCAATGGGGTGTAGCGCTGTGGTTTTGCCACAGTGACGTAATTACTAGGCAAAAATTGGGCTGCTATTTCGCCATAACCGTTACCTACTGAATTAGGATATGTATGCATCTGTGTCTTTTCATTAGGATTATATGTGCACTTGCATGAGCCCTTACTGTAAGTTGTCTGTGTCTTTTCATTTTCTATTGACTAACTGTTTCATTGGGGAACTCGGGGCCTTGGGATGTCTTTTGGTTATACCTACATCCTATTCAGAAAGTTCCCCTTGAGGTAACTGATTTGGTTAGGCTCCCTGAGGACGAGACCTGTCGGTTACCTCGTACTTCTGGTTTAGTTCCGGCACTATTACAGAATCTTGCCTCTGGTGCGTGGATGCCCTGAGTGCTTGATTTCTGTATTGTTTTTGTCTACATTCTTCTTATAATTATCTAGCTCTGTTAAATTTAGTTATATATATATATATATATATATATATATATATATATATAATGTGTAAATATTAAAGCAAAAAATATATAACACAAACCCTATTACACTGCAGAAGGGTATTACAAGCATATACTATTTATTACGAAACACTATTATAACATCTCTATGTATAACAGCACTCCGCATGACCCCCAGTGGTTCAGTAGTGTAGAAGAGATATGAAATATACAAAAGCAGTGGTATTTCGGGATTAAATGTGTTTCCTTTTTTCCCTACGTCGGGGGAAAGTTAAGTTACCGTAAATCCCTACGTAGAAGTGAGCTGTCTTATAAAAATTGGCGACTGAGAAGCGCTTGTCTTGAAGAGAAGAAAAAATTAAAAGGTGGTTGAAATCCATAACTTCTCCGGCAGAACAAAGAGTTGAGCCAGGAGACGATCCAATGCTGTTGAGATGCAAATTCCCACGTAACTTTTCATGCAATGTCACTATTGGAAAATTTGCAACAGCTATGTGTCTCGGGAAGTTCCGAGGGCCAGGGCAAGACAGCAGTTCACTCAAAGACTAATCCGTGGTCTGTAGTTTAACGTATAGCCAACTGCTTCCCTGAATTTTTTTATCTACATCAGCACAAGCTCGGAGATAGGGGAAAGAGTACACGGCTTGTGGGCACCTACAAACCTTTTTAGAAAGGTCATCAGCTTGCTCAGTAATCCACTTATATGTAATGCTCCAATCGGAGTTCAAGACGTCACTGGCTAGGAAACGCGTCTTGGCCAGATAAAAAGTCTGATAGGACCAAAGAATTCAAATGGCTGCCTGGGGGTCAATAAAAAAAACTGCACTGTTTTGATTTGGAATGAAAGAAATTAATGGAAAGGGCTTGATGAATAGCCCCAATTTCAACATCATTGTTGGTTACGTGCATTCCAACAGCTACATAACTAACAAACACAAACACACACACACACACATATATATATATATATATACAGTGCCATAACTAGCCATTCCTGTGCCCTGGGCAAGAATTTGCATTTGGGTCCCTTAATTAAGATTGGGAAAATAATAAAAAAAAATACAGCATTTTGGGCCCCCCCTTCCAAGTGGGCCCTAGGCGGGTGCCTTGTTGTCTCTGCCTAGTTACGGCACTGTATATATATATATATATATATATATATATATATATATATATATATATATATATATATATATATATATATATTATATATATACACACACACACATATACCAGTAATCAAAATTTTCCTCCAGTGAAACACACAGAAACGAGATTTGTACCGACCTTGAGCTCCCTGTCCTGTTGCTTGAACTCTTCATCCTCGTCACTGTCACACTCGGGCAGCTGGTAAATCCTGATCTGGTGCTCCTCCACTTCCCGCAGTACCTGAAATTGGAGACAGTTATATATATATATATATATATATATATATATATATATATATATATATATATATATATATATATATATATATATATATATATATATATATATACATATATACACACACACAGAGATGAGTGACAAAATAATACGAATACCTTTGAAATAAGAGAAAAGCTTTATCAAGGGGGATTGGACTACTCTTTGACGTAGCATACCCTCAGGACGTAAGTACACATTGTATGCGAAGTTGGATAGACGCATAGAGGTAATTCGCACTATTTAATGGAATAAAAAGCCATTCCTCCTGGAGAACAGTCTCACATTCCGAAAAGTATGGCTAGAGTCTGAAAGCGAGCACGAAGTTTGGACTCCAAATATCCCCGAAAATGTGCAATAATGTTCAAGTCAGGAGACTGGAGGGACCAGGCGAGATATCTTACTTCATCGTCGTGCTCTTCGAACCACGCTTGGACATACTTACAGTATGGATAAGGGCACTGTCATCTCGATAAAACATACACTCTTCAGGGAATAAAGTGTGGAAAAACTGATAAGATCTCTAACGATGCTGAGATAGTGAGCGGCTTTGATTTTCCTCATGCACAGGAACAAGTGGTCCATGACCGTGCCAATTTATCGCCTACATACCATAAGGGAGCCACCTCCATACTTCACAGTCGGCAAGAGGCAGTCGGGAATAAATGCGTCTCTTGGCGTTCACCACACGTAAACGCGCCCGGTGGTCTGAAATAGGGTGAATGCTGATTTATTAGACCAGATGACTTGTTGCTACTGTTCTGGGGTCCAGCTTCTGTGAGCTGTACACCGTTGCCGTCGCTTTAAAGGAAGTGATGTCCCCAACGGTTTACGATATGCCCCTCTGCTATAAATGTCCTCAGCATGGAGTTCCCTTTCGACAATTTTAGAGGAATCGGGGTCCCGCAGATGATTGTTCATGTCAGATGTTATCTCGGACAACAGTGCGCGTGCTTGAGGGTCACTATGAGCTTCAAGACCTGTCTACCCTTCTTCGTCAGCTTTCTCTTTCATCCACTGTTCTGCTGTGCAGACGCCACGACAATCTTTCGAGTACGTTGTCATGACAGCTGATACCGTCCTTCTTGCATACACCAAAATGTTTCCCGTTTCCGTCACTAAGGCTTCAGCTAAATGCGCACCACCAATCATGCCTCTTTCGAACTCTGTGAGATCTGTCATTGCAGCGTCTTTCAGAAAATACGATAAACGCATGCAACACTATGACAGCTGTTGAACTACTGATACCCCCCCCCCCTCCTTAACGGCTACTAGATGGCAGAACTGTGTGCCAAGTGGCGCGCCTGTTCTGCAGGTGGGAAATGTGGCATACTTTTACATAGGTGTTCGTATTATTTCGTCCCCATATATATATATATATATATATATATATATATATATAGTATTTTTGTCTCACCTTGTCTTTCAGTTTCCGGACCTCGGCCGGGGTAAGTGTGTCCGCTTTGGCGATGACCGGCACTATGTTCACCTTCTGGTGCAGCCGTTTCATGAACTCCACGTCGAGCTGCCGTAGACTGAAAAAGAATCGGTTTTTTATTCTTCATATACGCACTATATATATATATATATATTTATTTATATTTATGGTTATTCGGCAAGTAAGGTCCGAATCACCGTAGCTAATCGAATGTCCCGCGAACATTGAAACGCGCATGCGCACCGACTCCCCGCATGCCTTGCTCGTCAAACAACGCCATTTGCATTGGTATTGTTGCAGTGTGCTGTTTCCAGTGTCAGTTAAAAATGTTTATATCAGTCCGTCGACTGTGAAATACGGCCAGGGATTCGGTTTTTGACATCAAGGAACGTTTCAGCAGCGGAAATTTATCGGCAGATAAGTCAAATGTATGGCCCAAATGAGATGAGTGACAGCAAAGTGCGTAAGTAGGTGACATCTTTCAAGGACGGTCGGGAAAATGAAACGCGATAAGGCCGACCATCAGTGATCACAGAAGATTTGGTCAATTCCGTGGACGAAAAAATTCGTGAAGACCGGCGATTCACACTTTCCGAATGTTGGTAGAACAATTTTGCACAAAATTGTCTCTGAAAATTTGCCATTTCACAAATTGTACCCAGGCTGCTTACTGAGGGACAAATGAAAAGAATGGCTTGTGCTGTTGATTGTTTGGACCGATATCATAAGGAAGGTGACAAGTTTTTAGAGAAGACTGCCACAGAGGACGAGACGCGAGTTTCTCACATGACACCATTGAGTCTAAACGTCAGTCAATGGAATGGCGTCACACGACTTCACCAGTCAAAGTCAAGGCCAAGCTGACTATCTCAACACGCAAGGTTATGGCAATCGTGTTTTGGGATAGACATGGGGTCTTGTTAGTCAAGTTTATGCAGCAAGGGACAACAATAAATGCAGCCGCTTACTGCGCTACCCTGACAAAACTTCGACGTGGAATACAGAATAAGCGACGTGGCCTTTTGACGTCTGGAGTTTTGTTGCTGCTTGACAATGCCAGACCCCATTCTGCCATTCACTCCCAAAATCTGATCAGATCTTTTGGATGGAACAGATTGACTACCCACCGTACAGGCGCCGAGCGATTTTCACCTGTACCGCTACCTAAAGGAGTCTCTCCACGGCAAGCGCTTCGCCATAAATGACGAGGTGAAACAAGGAGTTAAGACTGGTTATCCTCACAGGCGGCAGGCGTCTATGACTTAGGCATACAAAAGCTTGTAGAACGTTAGGGCAAATGTTTAAACAAATATGGAAACTATGTAGAAAAATAGAGAAAAATGTAAGGAATTAAATAAAAAGAGTATTTAGAAAAAAAAACCTGTGATGGTTTATGTTTTATAAGAAATCGGACCTTACTTTCCGAATAACCCTCATATATACAGTGGCTCCCAAAAGTGTTCGTACACTTACGATTTTCAATGAAATAGGGGTCTATCCATTGATTAAAATGAATATTTCGGAATGGGTATAAGATCTATAATCTATTCTTAACAAAACTACATGAAATATTTTGAAAACATAGTAAAACTTTATTTTTAAGAAACCAATAATCAAAAAGTAATAAAAACTTTATCTCACAAAAGTCATCGTACACTTGTAAAAAATCTCTACATATTAGTAAATATTCTAATTTTTCGTTAAATTAATATTTAGTAGGATATCCTTTAGCATCCACAACAGCTTTTAAACGTCTGGGAATAGATTGCTTTAGTTCTTTTGTAATTTTTGCATCAATGTTCATCCATTCTTCCATCATAATTGTTTTTAGTTTGCTTTTCGTGTGAATGTTGTGTTTTCGTACTCGAACCTCCAGTTCTCTCCAAATATGTTCTATTGGGTTTAAATCTGGCGATTGAGGTGGTGTTTTCAAAACTTGTGGACAATTATAGAGACACCAGATGCGAAAGTTGAGAGCCGTGTGCTTAGGATCATTATCTTGATAAAAAAACAAAGTTGTGTCCAATACCCAAATTTTGAGCTGATAATTTTAAATTGTCTCTTAAAATATTTATAAAAACAGCATGATTCATTATGCCATCAATAAATACCAAATTTCCTAGTCCTGATGCTGACATGCACCCCCACACAAGGATACCTCCATCCGCATGCTTAACTGTTCCTACTAAGTTCTTGGGATTAAGTTCCTCATTTTTTTCTTCTCCATACGCCCATCAGCACCAAAAATGCTCATCGGCAAATAAGACGTTATTCCAATAGGTTTGGGGCTTATTTATTATTGATAGTGCGAAGGGAAGCCTAAACTTTCTGTTTTTCTCACTCACAAAAATTTTTCTATGGGCAGAACCGCCCATGTAATCCAGCTGTTCTGAGAACTCGTCAAAAAATTTCAGGTGAAATTGAAGTAGAAAATGTTTTATTGAATTCTGCAGAAACTTTTATAGCACTCAAACGTGAATTTTTCACAAATTTTCTAATTACCTAAATAATTGACTTCTAATTGACTAAAAAACGGTGACAACAAATGCCACCGGAGTTTTTGGCCTGAAAGTTAATCCCAGGCATAGTGGTTTCTCTAGCAAGCTGTGGGGGTAACTGTTTGGAAAACAGAAGCGTCTCCCATCATCGTCGTAAAGCTGTCTTCCTTAGCGATAGCTCTATGCGACTTTGTCACTGGCATGTAATAAAGTTTCGGTGTCAAGAAGAGCTGTCAGCCGATAATCTGCCACCCCCCCGGTTTTGGGAAAGCAATTTCTAAGAAGACGGCCGTCACCGAAGTTTTCGAGCCGAGAGATAGTCAGAGACTTGGTGTTTTTTGAGAGAGATTGTCGTGTAACATCCAGCTAGGCAGACGGGTTTTTTGGAAGCTCCTGTTGAGACCATGGGTCTGGGAGTGTACGCTGTGAATCTGCACTTAAATCAATTGAATATGTTGTAATTGTTTAGTGTTTAATTTTTTCGTAAATAAATTTCCTTGTTAAGTTTCTATTTAAAGAACTGGCCTTTTCATTATAATTATGACTCTGTCTTTCTTGGTCATGAATTGAGTAATAATAATTTTAAAACAGCCTCAGAGAATTGCCTTAACAACCTATCGTGATGCCACAGCATAGTCGAGGTTCAGTCATGCTTTGGGCGGTCATATCTTGGCTTTCAGCAGGTCCTATTATCACCTTAAGAGGAAGGATAACTAACAGGGGCTATTTATCTACCTTGAGCGACAATGTCCAATCAGTGGCGCAGACATTGCTTCATGGAGAAGATTGCATCATTCAAGATGCTAGCGCCCCTATTCACAGAGCTGGAACTGTTAAATCATGGTTCGAAGAACATGATGATGAATTTGGACACCTTCACTGGCCTGAGCAATCATCAGATTTAAACATCATCGAGCAGCTGTGGTCTGTATTAGTAAACAGACTGATCCCGTTATCCTCCTCTGCCATATCTCAAAGAACTGGAGAAGTTTCTCCCACAAAATTTGTAACATACCCCTTAGCACAATTCGGGACTTATTTGCTTCCATTCCAAAGCAGTTTTAAATACCAAACAGGCCCTGATTTTCCATTAGGCCCGGTAAGCCCATGCCTAGGGGCCCCAAAAATTTTAATTTTAAAGGGAGAAAACGAAAAAATTCCCAATTCAAATTTTTTTTTTATTATTTCACCTTTTTTAATGGCAATTTTTTTATATATATCCTTTCAAATTTGATTGATTGGTTCATCATATGTATAGTTATATGTATAGTTCATCATATGCATGTTGTAGTGTATATAAGGATTAGTAAGTTTTTCTGGTTGCATTGTATTGGTGTTTTAATGACGAAGTTAATATGTTGTATTGCTTTTTGTTATTTGATAATGTTCTAGGCTTCTACGCTTCAAATAGCCAATTTTTGGTAAAATTGTACTTTCACAATGATTCATGATTATTTTTTTGTGTGTCAATTTTGGAAATGTTACGCCCACATCAGTCTTACGGGGCCTCCATCCCGAGTTGTGCCTATAATCAAGAATTTTCTAAATCGGGCCCTGATACCAAATCTGTTCCACACCATATTAAGAACATAACACCTGCTTCAACAAGGTGTTTCCATCATTCTGGATAACCCCTATCTGTCTGTCTGTCTGTCTGTCTGTCTGTATGTATGTATGTATGTATGTATGTATGCATTAATACATCAGTACATACATAGATTCATCAATGTACATTTCGGGTGCATAAATATACAAATATTATCAAATTTTCATTTAATTCACACAGAATTTAGTTCTATAGTAAAAAAATAAATAAATAAATAAAAATAAATAAATAAATAAATAAATAAAAAATAAATAAATAAGAAATAAATTTTTTAAGAAATCAGCGAACATGACTGACCCGTGTCCGTAGGGTGGGATGAAGTAGAGACAGCAGTGGACCCTGTTGTCAACTATGTTCTTCCGGTTGAGCCCGCTCTCGTCCTTGAAGAACTGGTTGAACTGGTCGTCGATGTACCGCTCGATCGTCTTCCAGCTGGAAGGATTGGGGTTAATTAGGAACGATTGCTAGTATGTATGTATACATGTGTATACCCTTCAAAAACACTGACTGACTTATCACTGTATCTCTGTAACCAGAAGGCCTAGGGAGCTGAAACTTTGCTTTGTCGTTTCTCTAATGCCCCAAGTGCACACTCAGAATTAATTTTTTTTTTATAATTCAACCTTAAGAGTGTTAAAATAAGGGCTTAAATCCCCTAAAATTAAAAAAAGAAAATCTTAAACCCATATTTAATGTCGGAGCACTGTCGTTGAATTATATAGTTAGGAATGACAACACTTTAATGCTGAAGTTAATTTAAATTAAACTAATCCAGTTACACAATTGATGGTAGTCATGTATTTTGTCGCGACGCAAGGGAATTCAGCTTACTTACACACACACACACACACACATATATATATATATATATATATATATATTAGAGACATTAGAATAATTAAAATAATTTAAAGGGGGCTTTCAGAGCAGATCCAATTTTCAAGGCGTCAAACGTAACCATTATTCACATTTCATAGATTAATGCGAAACAAACAAGAGAGTCGAGCCTGGAACGCCGCGATAAACTATTAATAGAACTGAGCAGCCTTGAAGAAATTGGAGGGAAAGGACTACGTTGGAAACTGATGAGCTCAGCTCAATTTGTTCTCGAACAATCTAGAAGCGGTTAGCGCGCGTTATTTCGATGTAGCGGGAAAAGAGAATAAGCAGACCGGGGAATGCAATCGATTATGATGGACAAGCAGTGAAGGGTTCCGTGTTTTGAGATGGCGAGTGACAGGCTCTATGTTAAAGTGGAGATTGGTTTCACAGTGAACTGAAGTAATAAACTTATGGAAAATGATTATGGTGTGTGTCTTAAGTATTGAAGTGCCTTACCACAACGCTGCAGAATGGATATTATGATAAATAATGAATGTGGTGCTTGAGACCACGTCATATATATATATATATATATATATATATATATATATATATATATATATATATAATATTCTCATAGATATATACATACACACTCATATATGTATGTATACATTTATACATGTGTTTGTTTGAGTCATATCTGTGTGATTGTCCCTACTTTTCCTCACAGTTGATGGCGTCACCGAAGCCCGGCGTGTCCACGACCGTCAGTCTCAGCTTGACCCCCTTCTCCTCTATGTCCATCGTCGTCTTCTCGATGTCTACCGTCCTGTCAACTCGCTCTGCAAACAAACGACAAATTAGTTGGATAAAGACAAATTAGTGGGGGCACGGTTTGTAAAACACCTGACCACCTGAATTATCGGTTAAAGAATTTTATTTATTTATTTATTCAGATGTATGTATATAAGCACAAACGCGTATATAAACGTGTATGTGTATGTATAGATATACTCATATACACTATCGACCAATAAGTATTTGGACACCCATGCAAATGACGATATCTGCGGTCCTGATATACATCACGCCCTCCGCAGTTAAATATCGTGTAGGAAACAACGTTGGCATTAGTAGCATGCAAGATGCCACGAAGTGCAGAGTTATTTGATTTCGAGAAAGGTGTAATCATCGGGTATCTCAAAAACGGCCCATCCTCGAGGGACATATATAGCGAACTGAATTACCCAAAATCGACAGTGACCTATGCGATTCAGAAGTGGAAGGTGAGCGGTGATTGTCGGAATGTGCCCCGAGTTGGCAGACCCACGAAACTGGGAGATGGAGACCCACGGGTGCTGTCCACAGAAATTCGGAAGAACCGCACCTAACCGATGGCTCACATACTCCAGGAGTTTCAACAGGCATCCGGGAGCGTTGTTTCGATGAATATCATCCGTAAGGAAGCACATCTGTTTGGTTTTCAGGGTCGTGTTACCGCCCATAAGCCTTTCATCACAAAGTCCAACCGTGCTGCTCGGTTAATGTGGTGCAAATCACGTCAAAAGTGGACCGTAGATCAATGGAAACGGGTTCTCTGGAGAGTCGAATCAAGGTTCACCCTCTACAGTTCGGGTGGCTGGATGTGGGTCTGGCGTCTGCCTGAGGAATGCCTCCTGCCAGAATGCATTGTGCCCACAGTAAAGTTCGGAGGAGGTGGAATTATAGTCTGGGGGTGTTTCTCCTGGTATGGACTGGGACCCTAGGTCCCAATTCATGGTAAGCTCAACGTCGACGCCTACTGCACTATTTTGGATGACAGTGTGCTTCCTACGTTGTGGCAGTTTTACGGGTTGGATCCATGTTACTACCAGGACGACAACGCCAGCTGTCATGTTGCGAGGTCCGCCATGGATTAGTATGGTGATAATGAAGTTAATCGAATAGACTGGCCTGCCCTGAACCCAGACCTGAACCCTATGGAGAACATCTGGGACGAGTTGGATGGCCGAATTTAGAAACAATCGTCCGAAATCGGTAAAGGAACTTACATGTCTTCTCGAAGCAGAGTGGAAGAAAATACCACTAGTCATCATACAAGGACTTGTGGAAAGCATGCCCCGGAGGGTTGATGCTGTAATTGCTTCTCGTGAAGGCTCTACCAACTATTGAATATGAATATATTTTGTTTTTCTGTTCTATCACAGGTGTCCAAATACTTATTGGTAGATAGTGTATAGATGAAGACACATAGCTTTAAACGTAATAAAGGGAATTCATTTGTAGGACTAAACACCGAAGTGATTGCATTCGCCATAGCGGAAAATGGGCTGCTATGGCGAAGTTCCGCTATAGTAGAGAAGTGGGCATTACCTTCGACGCTGAGAATTTTTCTGTCCTTGTAGAGGTCTGTGAGGAACAGGCTGTTAATGAGGGTGGATTTCCCCAATCCCGTATCGCCTGAAAGAGGGGGAAAATAAAGAGTTAGAGGGAATAGCACCATGCATAAATATCCCCGCTCAACGACAGATGTCCTGCTGCAGCGGGTCATATATATATATATATATATACTCATATAATTATATATACACACACATATATATATATATATATATATATATATATATATATATATATATATATATATATATATATATATATAAACATAGACATACATATACAGATGGAGTACAAAATAATACGAACACCTGTGAAAAAGTATGACGTATTCCACACCTGCAGTACAGCCGCGCCACCTGCAACAGAAGTCTGCCACCTAGTGAGCGTGAAGAGGAAGGTATCAGTCTCTGAACAGCAGTCACCTAGGTTGCATGCTTCTATCGAACTGTCTGTGATAAGTTGAAATGTCAGACCTGTCAGAGTTCCAAAGAGGAATGATAGTTGGAGCGCGTTTAAGTGGAGCATCGGTTACGGAAACAGCAAACCTTTTGGGGTTTGAAAGGAGTACGGTATCAGCCGTTATGAGAGCGTACACGAAAGAGGGTAAGACGACGTCTTCAAAGCACAACAGTGGCCGAAAGTCCAAGCTTGCTGATAGGGATAGACGGATCTTGAAGCGCATAGTAGCCCGAAAGCACAAGCAATCGTTATCCGAGATAACATCCGAAATGAACAGTCATCTCCAGGACCCCTTTTCAACAAAAACTGTCAAAAGGGAACTTCATGCTGCGAACATTTATGGAAGAGTGGCAATTCATAAACCCTTGGTGACAGCAACTAATGCTTTCAAGCGACGCCAATGGTGCAGAGATCACAAAGGCTGGTCCCCACAGCAGTGGCAACAGGTAATATGGTCAGATGAATCGTCATTCCCTCTATTTCAGACGACCGGACGCGTTTATGTCTGGAGAACGCCCAAAGAAGCGTTTCATCCTGAATGCCTCTTGCCGACTGTGAAGCATGGGGGTGGCTCCATTATGGTATGGGGTGCGATATCTTGGCGCGGTCTTGGGCCACTTGTTATTCTGCATGGGAGGATCAAATCCAATCACTATCTAAGCGTTCTAGGGGATCATGTCCATCCTTTTGTCCAGACTGTATTCCCTGGAGAGCGACCGCTTTTTCAAGACGACAACGCCCCTATCCACACTGCTAGGTGTGTTCAAGAATGGTTCGAAGAGCATGACGATGCAGTTGAACATCTCGCCTGGCCCCCTCAGTCTCCGGACTTGAATATTATTGAACATTTATGGCAATATTTGGAGTCCAAACTTCGTTCCCGATTTCCACCTCCATCCGGACTTTCGGAATTAGAGACCGCTCTGCAGGAGGAATGGCTTAATATTCCTTTAAATATTGTCCATGACCTTTATGCATCTATCCCACGCCGCATTAAATCTGTACTTCAGCAAAGGGTGGTCCAACCCCCTATTAGTAAATATTTTCCATTATTTCACAGGTTCGTATTATTTTGTCCACCATCTGTATATATATATATATATATATATATATATATATATATATATATATATATATATATATATATATATATATATATATAAGGTCTTTTTAAACTGTGTCGACAAAATACGAGGGGTGATAGTACTCCTCAAGGCGAACAATATTTATAATGCAACTTAGGGCTGCATTCCATTCATTGTGCATCAGAAAAGCGTAAAGGTCAGTGCCCAAGTTGAACTTTCGTCGCTGGAAAAAAAAGAGACACAACCAAATCATAAGTTGCAGACTTCTATTCAGATCAGAGAAAGACCCCGCTACTACCTCCCGTAAACACCAGCAGAGAATTTAGTGAACATCTGGGCAGGTATCATTGATGATCGGCTCCTGGAACTGTATCTCTTGCCAGAACGTCTTACCCGCGCAGCGTACCGTGTCTTCCTGGAGTCCGGTACTTTGTGTTTCATGGTACCTTGCAAGCCCTTCCACTCACCACACAGAGGAACATGTGATATATGCATGATGAAGTCCCAATCGCACTAAAGCAACGCGGCCCGATCTTTCCTGAAGGCCACATATCCTGGACTGTGGATTGGACGTGGAGGACCTGTGGCCGTATCTCTACGCTCACCGGACCTAAATCCATTAGACTTCTCCTATTGGGAACACATGAAATCAGTGGTCTACGCGAGCCCCGTGTACTCCATGGAAGATCTCGTCGAGAGAATCGTTGTTTCAGCAGACAAGAGACACCAGGGGCCTACGAGAGGATACGCCAGTCTTTCATTCGTCGGTGTCAATTGTGCAACGACACCCTTGGACGCTAGAATCTACTTAGTCCTTCTCTGATCTGAATGGGATTGCGCAACTCATGATTTAGTTAATTCTCATTTTTTTCCAGTGACGAAAGTTCAACTTGGACACTGAACTTTACGCTTGCTTTTCTGACTCACTGATTGGAATGCGGCCATAGGTTGCATTGTCAATTTTGTCCGTCCCGATGAGTACTATCAACCCTCTTATATTGTCGACACAGTTTATGAACACCCTGTGTATATATATATATATATATATATATATATATATATATATATATATATATATAT
>OU015490.1:135493561-135496061 GCA_907164885.2 Dolomedes plantarius | reverse complement strand
CTAGTTGTATGTCCTTGAGTACAGGCGCGCTGAACTTTAATTGGTTAGGATTAGCACCTGACTTTAACGCGTCATATGGGGTGATGGTTTTCGAATGTTCGACCCGGTTCTATCTTATATAACTGTTATGTAATGCTCCGCGCAAGGCTTTAGGGGAAAAACTAATAAATTGATATTGGTTGAATATAGGTCGCAATCCAAGTTAAGGGGACGGTATTCTGTTGCAATAAGATAAACGAATTTGGAAAAAGCATGTTAGGAGTATTTAAAAGGATTAAAATTCGTTTCATATATATATATATATATATACATACACTGGTGGACAAAACCTAAGGACGAATGTTTCGGTAAACGATGTCAGGCGCGGAATCAAACACAATAGCTTGTGGGAATTTGCATAAAGGCGTGATGCAATGCGAATCAAGGTGGATATGAAAATTTTTGATTACTGCGTGTGTGGGTCACGTAACGGTGTACAGATCGGATTGCAGGCATTCGGCACGTGCAGTAAGTGAGTGTTGGACGTTCCATTTGAACAGGTCGGAAGAACGTCGCGTTTTAGAAAGTGAGGTCATGTCTAGCAGACATCATTTTAGATTATTTTACACAGGGACTGATAATTGAAAAGCGGGAGGAAGGGCGACAAATTACAGAAGTTGCTAGGGAATCGCCCACAGTGTTGTTTCCAGGCTTTGGGCAGCGTGTCACACAAGTGGACAGTGCAGAAGGCGTAAGCTAGGAGGTCGTCCTCGTTGTAAGACGGCCGAAGACGATAGGTATATCGTTCAAACGGTAAAAAGGAACTGGAGCAGTACAGATGGTCAAATAGCAAGTCAATTTTATATAGCCACAGGAACTCAGATATCCTGGAAAATTGTTGCAAGGCATTAGCGACAGACAGGACTATACGCCAAAAGACTTGTTGTGTCCCACTTTCGAGAGTTCACCGTGGCACCCGTTTGCAATGCTGCCGTTTCCATGGCCATTGGAACAAGGACGACTGGACCAATGTCTTCTTCACAGATGAGAGCCGTCCAGTCTTTCTTATGATAGTAGACGGGAAGTGATAGAGCTTGAAGCTCGTAGTGCTCACCGTCCAGAAAATATCCAGGAAATGAGCCGATATGGAACTTGTATCATCATAGTATGGGCTGGCATCATGGTCAAAGACCGCACACCACTACATGTGCCTTAAACGCGGACCATGGACGGTTCATTGCTGAAGTTCTGATGCCTCATGTTTGCCTTTCCTGTGCTGCTGTCGGCGATAACTTTCTGTTCGTAGATGATAACGCGCCCTGTCACCGCGCCCACGCTGTTCGGGACTGTCTGGAGAGCGATTATATTCATCGTATCATGTGACCAGCACGTTCACTCGATCTTAATCCAATAGAAAAAGCATGGGTTGCCCTGGGGTGACGTCTTGGCGCTCGCCCGTATCCTCCGACAAATAAGCCGTCCCTCATCCGTGCAGTGAAAGAAGAGTGGGACAATATACCTCTAAACCTCATAGATCACGTCCGTCAAAGCATGCCACGACGTGTGGGAATTTGCATTGCACTGCATGGTGGGCATATCCCTTACTGACATGTCTCTCCGTATTGTCTGTCGTTAGCAATCTGCCTTATTTGTATAGTTCTGTTTCCGGGTCAATATGTACCTTTCGCTGAAACAACCTGTTTCAACACTTTCTGCAGTTCTTTTCGCAAAAAATATTGCATTATATCATGTCTCACATTATGTCTTTACTTTTTTATCCCACTTGACATGAGACTACACCTTCAATTTTTTTAAACATGGCCATTTGCTCATCGTCCTTCGGTTTTGTCCATCAGTATATATATATTAATATTGTATGTATGTATGTATGTCAGGGGCGTAGCTACCGTGGAGCAGTTGGAGCGAACTGCTCCAGGCGCACGAATCATGGGGGGCGCAAAATCTGAAAGAGTGAATTAAAAATTTGTGAAAACTTTTGTATAAATAATTTTAATTTGTCAGATTTTCTATAAACTATACAAAAAATAAATGAAATATTTTTAAGTAAATAAAACTATAAGTACCTAAATATATTAGAATATACTTGACTTACCATAATTTTGATTTCAGAAAATTTTCACTGTAAATTTAACGCTTTATATACCTCTAATAAACCCATAAAAATGTATGATGATTGCTAAGAATGTTTAAAAGCACTACTATAGGCACTTACTATACATATTATAAGTTGTGTTTTACTGCAAAGAAGTTACACTTATCCGGTGAATCCCACGAGTGCCAAATAAAAACTTTTTTATATCCGGTTCTATTAGTGTGAGGATAACATGAGCTCACTCTGTGAATTATGTAAGGTTGATTCTGCGTTTGCCTGGGTAAATAACTCATCCGACTGAAATCGAAATTAGAATTTAAAATATCTGCAATATCGCCTCAAAATTTACTGCAATCATCTGCGCAATTCCTTGAAGATTTGAGGTTTTCTGAGCTTATTTCTTTTAAA